>JAEMBS010000290.1:0-32000 GCA_018467065.1 Ephestia elutella
GAAAATAAACTATTTTTTATTTCGCTTAATTTAAATAACTTAAAAATAAATATAAATTTAAATAACTTATTAGATCGGCGTATACAGAAAATATTTTACCACTACCTTTAATTTAATCACTTCAATTACCATTATTTTTATTGGCTTTTTAATGTTCACGAAAGAAGCCTTAATACTTGCGAGTTAAAAACTACTCGTAGTAACTTCCTTAACTCTCCAGCGAAAATCCCATCAAATCGGATAAGCAGTTCCAAAAATTACCCTGGACAAACAGACAGACAAAAATATGAAAAAATTGTTTAGGCACTGAAAATGGGGTATATTACAAATTATATAAAAAGCAGGAACTCGCATTTTTAATAATTTATCAAAACAACGAAGAAGTATTTTGGCACTCTGAACATACTTTATTAAAATATTCTACCCTAACATCCCACATAATTCACAATGTTTTCGGTGTACAATTAACCGCGTGTCATAGGTGGCCCCGCATGCATCGCTATGCCGTGGTGATAGGAACTAATCTCCAATGTATTTGGGTAGGTTTATGACCTGTTGACCGTAAAAGTACAATTTACATCCGCGAACATTTTCCTTTTCTGTTTTTAAAATTATGCTACTCATAAATTAAAATAACACTTCATTTGTAATATTCATTTCGGCTTTTGAATTTTTATAAGTAAACAATGTGCGTTTTGTTTTGATTGATGTGAATTATTTATTCTATTTTAAATATGTAAGTCATTTCTCGTATATAATAATTGTGATGTCGGATTCTGACTCAGTTGATTTCTGATCTTCTCATTGTGTCATCTAATCCATGAAATATATAACTAATCTTTTTTCATTTTCATGCCCGACAACGAAAGGCACTTTACAAAAGTACCGACACACAAATATTTTCATATAAACGACATCAGCTATCACTTCTTTTTTCTATTCAAATTTCTGCTAATGACACATCTCACGCACGCCTAAATAAAATGTGTCGCAAAGCTAAAAGTAATTGCCAATTAATTTACTTCCATTACAATATTAATGACTGTTTGTAATATTTTCCAAGAATTCATAAAACATGGTTATACTCTGTGTCACAAAGACCTGTAAATGACGCAAAATGACATGGGTCTGTTGCGATCCGTAGCGGTATCTTCATTAAGCTCTTTGCTTTCATTTAGAACAGACGTGTGCCACAAACGTCGCTGGGGACAGCTTAACGAGTTCTATTCCTATTATTACTTCATACTGACCTCGATTTAGATAGCTGTATTAAAGTTTATGAAGCTTAGTTTAACGTAGAATTTCATAATTAACAAGCATGTGCCCGCAACTTCATCTACTCTATAACTGGTCTTTCGTACCTACTTAAGAGATATTCAAGAAAAAAAATATGGGGGGATAAAATGTACCGGTACGTTCTGCTCAAAGTTTTACTCTATCGTGCAAGACATATGTTGTAAAGTGACGTCTTTGGAGAAAATACAGCAGTGGAGTTTGTTGCGCCGCTGCCTCTTCTCCACTTGCGCTTTGGAGGCGGTGCACACTGGTTCCCCGTCCATACTAAGGTGCGTCAAAAATACTTAAAACACATTCTACGGGTTTTAAAGCCTAAACTCGAATGTATTTTGTTTAGAATACATATGAATGCATAAAATAAATTGAAACACAATAGAAATTATAATTGTTTAAGTAACTTTTCCTCAATGAGAGGTTGTAACAAATCTACGTAGGTAAATAAAAATATTGTAACAACATAAAATTTTATTTAAAACAAAATTAATCAATGTAATACATCTTACTAATAAACATATGTATGCATTTTGCATATTTATTTAGTCATCACACTAATAACACTTTTATAATAAAGAGGAAGTGATTGTATGTTTGTGACTTTGTTTTAGGAGATAATCTTCGGAACTACTGAACCGATTTAAAAAATTCTTTCACTAATAGAAAACTACCTTATACCTAAATAACATGGGCTACAATTTAAGTATGTACCTCCCGAGCGAAGCCGGAGCGAGGCGCTAGCATGTAATATTTTTATATCACAATTATAACGTTATAAATGTAAACTAAAAACTTACTTTAAACTACAGCACAACGTGATATCAATTTTTTATCTATTTCTGTCATTTCAGAAGTCATGGTAGGATTAAAAAAAAAAAATTGCCCGCGTTTCCATCATTAGAAGGGCTACTTCCTCCTTGTTTAGTTTTATCAACAATAAGACCCAATTTGTCTGAATTGAGACTGAACTATCGTTTTTTTATTAGCGACAGAGTCTTTATTAGCTTGTCCCCTGTCTCATTTTTATATCGAGCCGGTAAGAAAAATGATTAAAAAACTCGAAAAATCGAATCCAAGAGTGCAACATTAAGCTATTTTGATTTTGACTTTCTAGAAATTTGGATTATAGGTTAGGTTATTCTTCTAAACTAACTTTATCCTTTAACATAAAAGTAAAACACGTCTATTAAGTATTTCTAAGTTCAAAATATCCTTATTTTCAACTGGTAAGTTTGCCTTATCTCTTTCTGAACACGCTTCACACGGTCCTTATTGCCAGCCCCTGATTGTTATAATTATCCCAAATATCAAATATAATCATATGCCTGAATACGCACTAGCAACTCGGACCTAAATAGTAACAAAAAAACTAAAAACGGTAAATATGCATATATTTCGTAATCTCGGGTTCGTAGAAATTTGCTACGACAAGTGAATCTTGGCGTAGCACCCATATATTTCAAAAAGTTGTGAGAATTGACTGGTAAAATTTATTATTTTCTAAACAGAAAAGCATAATCTAAATAATCATGTAAGTTTCCATGATGGCAAGTCGAGTGCAATATAGTAAAACTCAATGAGAAATGCAAACAATATTTTTTTTCTCTTGATTTATAAGCGTTCGCGTAGCACTCACCTTACGCTACAATATAATAATATTTTAATAATGTAAATATCAGAGAAAAAAGTACATACCTTGACCTTGATTTTCCATTATAAATCAGATCATAACTGTAACAACTTTCAGCGTAATTAAATCTAATATCGAGTAAAAAGTGCGCCGCTTTCAAATATCACGGATTCATGCGTCGAACAACTGATACTTTCGATGAAAATATTGAAATAAGGGTAAATAAAAATATAATTATTTTTGCATTTTTATCTTGTTTGGACATTGTAGTTACTTGATCAAACACTCAATGTGGGTATTTTTATAATTGTTTTATTTATTTATGACGTATGGGGGAAACCACCGTGCGGTGGTAACCTTAGCTTTAAGTAATTTTATGACGTCAACTAACTAAAATACAAGAATGTGACGATTTATAAGTGCTATTTTTAAGCATATATGAATAAAAATAATTGACTTTGACTTTGCACCATTTTACAATATTACTAAAAAGTAAGATACCTCGTTGGACTTTAGAGCAGCTGCAGTAAAAACTGTCCCCGTTTTTAGGGTACTCTGTACTAAAACCGACATTGTAGCACACTCTTGAAGTCACAAACTAGCTAGAGTGAAATATCCAGCCGTCCGACATTTTGATTTTTAAAATTTCTAAATTTACTTTGTAATTGCATACAATTGAAATTGTGATAACTGCCTTCTGGACTACCACAAGGCAACTACTTTTCGGGACTGCACGACAACTATTTTTTTAAGTAAAATTTTAGTTCTAGTTGAAACGTTTGAATAACTTATTTTAATTAATGTGTTGTTTTACGATATCCAGATACAGCTGGAGCGACACTGTGAATGCAGATCTGCACAAGCTGGGAGCGGTCAACTGGCAAACCATTAAGCGGAACCGAAGATTATGACGCTCTCTCGTTTCGGAGGTCAAGATCCACTTTGGGGTCACTGAGCCAGCGTAATTTTTTTACGATATTTGGTTCACATCTTTTAATAAAAGGACCCATCAAGCGGCTTCATTAGCTCAATCACGGAGGGTAAAGTTCCACACGTCGGCCATCAGGTAACAGCCGGTCAGCACCGTCCGTCAAAACTTTGGCTCATTTATCGTGGACATAAACATAAATCCGACGGCCAATCGCAGGGAAAGAAGGGCTCGCATTAGGTCGCATCGATGACATCATTGACATGTTTTATTGGCTTCGCAAGTATATGTATATGAAAGAAATATATGTATATGTATAGTAAAGGAAGTTTATGTATATAAGAGTTCTTATTTTATTTTATTTATAATTAAAATAGACTTCATTTATTTTCTTAATTTAATTGACAATTTGTAAATGATCATAGAACACCATTTGTAAAAACTTACTTGCAATTTGATCAGCATAGGCAAAAGAACATATATTGTATTAAACATTTAACTCTATCTGTATGCATACCTACATGCAAAATTAGAGTTAAGTATATATTTTCTATAATAATATAATAATTTGTAGAAATTTAATAATAATTTATTAATTTTACATATTATTAAGCTAAAAAATATAAATAAAAAATTATATGTATTTATAAAAAAGTTGAAAAAGACGAAAGCAAATAAATTGTGACAAAACATGAAGAATGTTGAAATACGTAACAAAAAACGTCCGACAATCTGTTCTGATAAAATGTCGATCCGATCCAATGTGAAATTTTGGGGCAAATAGGTACGTACTCGTATAATGACAATTGATTTGTTGGGAGTTGGGGCAGATAAGGAAAACGCTGACGTGTCATGGGCTGTTGATTCGATCAAAGAAAAATTATTTGGTGGAATGACTTTGAAGTTATTGATGCAAACACATACAATTGATACTATGCCTATGTACATTCTTAGTAGCTTCGTAATATTACGATAATTATTAGTAAATATACTTATTAGTACCTATTTAATAACGTATATTATATATTAGTAACGTTTTTGAAAAACAAAAAGTAAACTCCATTTATTCTTACCAGTCCTATCATGTAAACAATCTTACCATGACTTTTTATGATTTTACAACAATATAAATTAAAACAGCCTTTTTAGGAAATTACTTTCATGGTTAATAAATGTTTTACTTTAAAATGTTTAGGTTTGAACTAATATTTGATTTATTTTCAACAAAAATCAACAAAAAGTACTGTGAAGATCGTTTACATGATAGGACTGGTAAGAATAAATGGATTTTAGATCTTTAAATATTCCATACTTCCATACTATAATATTATAAAAGAGAAAATAATAGGATCTATAGAATATCGAGATTTCTTTTTAAAGCAAATTTAAGATCACATCTGTGAATAGGTTTTTTTCAGAATATTTTAAGCTCCTTCCATTGTGTCATAAATACAATGAAGTTACAACCAACAACTAGGTAGGTACCTACTTATTTTTATTATAACAGAGACAGAGAAAACAGATTCCTTTCAGATTGCTGGGCAATTTTTATCCTTGTTGAAAAATGATTGATGTTGTAGAAGGCAAAATTAAAAAAATATATCCTAAAAACTTTCAACAAACTAAAACTTTAAAGCTCAATGAACGCATCCTAAACGTTTTCAAAAAAACAAGTTTAAAAACAATATTGGCATGTGCTTAATATTTCACCAAAAACTGATTCCGTAGTTTGGTATACGTACGCGCAACATAAATATTCTGTTCCTATAAATAACACAGTGTATTTTTTACCCTAAATAAAACCTAGAAAGTTCCGTCGAGTAACAAATATTTTATCTGCAGTATCACACCACGTTGACCTTTGACATTTAGAGCGGGACTCAGATGATTTAGAATCTGACCTCTTAACATTTGTACGAAAATATTTCGTCCCGTATGAGTCTGAATAGGTTAGGTCGTTCTTGACCTGACCTAAAAGTCTGGCTCGCTTGTCTGAATTTTAATAAGTTGGTAATAATTCATACTAAAAGTGTTTCGTTGTTAATGAAGATAAATCTCTTCTTTTCAGTTATCATCATCGTCAGCCTTCTATGGCCCACTGCTCGGTTTAAGCCTTCTTTTGTCTATGCCAACCTTCTCTATTCTGGGCCATCGCAATTCTTTTTGGTACATCCTATTAACTTCTTCTTTTTCTCTTCTATGAATTGATATTAAGAGACTTTTTAACCTCTTATTGGCATTATTTAACAATTTATTCTACTTTTAGGCCTCCTTGTGGTCCCACTATTAGGACAAATTAATAGGACCGCGAGGAATGAGTTTCATCAACTAGCATTCTTCGAAAAGATTAAATTATTATTTAAAGTAATCTAGTTAAACTTTCTTGATTTAACTGTGACCATGGTATAGTAACCGCCATAGGACGAGTCCTATGGCGGTTAATATAAAGTATATAGTAAATCAGGGAAGTTATTTGCGGAAAATGGATAATTTTTATACCACAGAATTTATTTTTCATAAAAACCTGGAACAAATTTTAATCTGGTATCCAGGTATTTATGAAAAATTACACGTGGAAAAATTATTCTGAGTTTTTCCGGGAAATATGATAATAATATAATTTCACATTATTAAATGTCCATTAAGGGGACAATGGAGACGTAATTTCCGTTTCTAGGGAATAATATAAATTTTGTGTTTGTTAAATTTTGAATTTAATATATTTCAAATAATATCACTGTTGCTAAATATAAAACAAATTCGCCCATTATGTATTTCGTTTTCACCAAAACTGCAGGAAGGATTTTCAGAATTACCTAGTACTTTATAATAATATCCCACTATTAGAGAATTCATTTGTCCAGCAGTGGACGTCTTTCGGCTGAGAGAAAGAAGAAGAAGAAGATTAGAGAATTCCCTTTTTAATATATATATTTTTTTTTATTGTGATATTATATGGGTCAATCAACTTTTTTTTGTCCAAAACCACCAAAACGCACTAAATATATATTTTATAAAAAATAATAACTTTTTTGTAGGAATCTACTAATAAATATACCAAATTTTATCATGCTATGCCTTGCAGTGAAGTAAATAATAAATAAATGTTGTTTTTCTAGGTATAAATAAATAATCTCTTCGAATTATGTCCATTGGCTAACCACTTTTTAAACAACAATATTCTTCTGTATTAACGCGAGTATATAAAAAAATGCATTTAATATATTAACTGTACCTTAAAATAAATTATACAGAAATAAAATAGTAAAAAAAGCTAATATACTTTTTAGAATTTTATGTTAAATTGTCTCTTGGGTAACTCAGAATCAAAAACGAGTTATTTTTTTTCAATAATTTTCTAGTCCGTTGTTGTACATAGAAAAAAGTTTTAATATCTTAAACGTCATTACATATATAACTGGTATTTATTAAAAGAAAAATATATTTCTTTTATAAAATGAACGAAATTCAAAAATTTCTATCCTAAAACTTAGGGACACTTGGTGACCCAAGAGACTAAGAAAGTGACTCAAGAGACAAAATTAACAGCTTCCTAGAATCGTTGTCTAAAGAACTGAACTGAACTGACTGAACCGGAAAGTTGAAATTGACTGACGTTGAAATAACAGATAGATTAATTAAAAAAGTAAAACAAATATATTAGAAAATGCTTTATTCAAATAACTCTAGGTAAGTATCAAAAATACAGCTCTACAACTGCGTTTAGCTAACTTTTTTGACATATAAACAGTCTTGAAAATCAAACAGTCTTTAAAATGTCTTATTACGCTAGGAAGGTATCTAACTAAGACCTTATACAAACTAGTAACAAAATAAAAAAACACTTATTAATTCGTATTGATTGAGATCACATCGTTGCAGTATCACAAATTGTTATAAAAATAATCACAACAAGTAAACCTATTATTATTGTGTCTTCATTATTTTTCAAAAACATCAATGAATTCCTTGAATGTATAGTAAATTTGACCATGTTTGGTCTCAGTCACTGGTTTATCCTTTATAACAGCAATTATATCTGTGTAATCGATATCCGCTATGTCCCTGGAGTTCAGACGAAACATCATACCTTTTTTGATACACTGCATGAATATTACCCTTATCTCACCATCCTCATCTAAATCATCAATAACGCACAAGTATCTGTAGAGTTTACCTTTGGTACTAGGAACTTTTACCAGTAAAAAATCCCCTACACATAAAGCTGATTTATTTCCTGATGGGCCAGGCTGTTCATCGTCTGAATTTTGGGAATATACTATATCGTATACTCCTTTCCCACGATTCGTACACAAATCCTTAAAATCGATGTCTTCTTTTGGATCACTTTGAAAACTGCTGAGTGGCAAATCGTCTTCAGAAGTACAGTCGGATTCATCTTTTTCTTCTTGACTATCACCAGTTGCGTTCTTGCTTCTTTTATTATCGATGACGTTGATAGGTTTATATTTTTTTGGCTGAAAACAGTCGCAAAACCCTCTATTGCAAAAACATCCTAAGTCTCTGTACATTAACTCTCCACGGACATTTGTATAAATTTGGTGCACATGTAGGGTTCCGATCAAAGGCTTGATGTTTTTCGGCAATTGTTTAGCAACAGACTCTATATCTTCTACGGAAATCATAAAAAGTTTGATTTTGCTTTGGCCATCTAATATTTCAAAAAACTTTTTCAGCGTTTGGAATATCTTTACCAGTAGCCACTATGTTGTCAGCGGTTCTCTTCAGAAATCCTCCTATACCGTCAGCTGGCCCCTTTCCGTGGCCTGCCTCGAAAAAGGTCCAGGTCACCAATGAAAATCCGTGATCAAAAGACTTGGTTGAGCAAAGATAAAAATTTTGCTTTTGACGATATTGACTGAAAGGGCCATCAGTAAAGAAATGGATAGCGGCAATTTTTGGGTATTTGTACCGAATCTCACTTAATACTGGCTTTAAGTGGGCCCAGATAGCCGCTGGTTGATGATTCGTGCATGATGATATAGTGCAAAAAGATTCTGTTTGAACTTTACCATTGCTGTCGATAACGTAACTTACAACTGTATGAAGTGAGACTTGTTCTCTAGATCCACCAAAATGATGGGCCTGAACTTCTTCATGATGTTTTCCGTTATAATTTTCGCTAAAATCAGCCACAAGAACCACTTCGGTTTCTTTAAGGTTATCGACAGCTTGTCTGAAACATCGGTATTGCATTTTCATATTGAAAACATGCCTTTTCAATACTTTTACTTCTTTGTTAAATGCTTCCATCAATTCTTCTACAGTCCCTTTCTTAGTTTCCTTGACATTCTTAACAGCTTTCATAGATTTTCCTTCTTTCTCATAAACCTCTTCTTCTTCTTCCCCACTCAGCCCAGGAAATTTCCTCTGTATTTCTTTTCGTGTCCTGCATTATTTTCTTGTCACAACAATCTTTACAAATTCCGTACATACATGCCTGCCTTTCTGGATCACAAACTGTAGAGAGCATGAGACTATTTAAGTCAGCTGTATGTATGATTCGCTTTTTCTTAAGTTCAAGGGCCTTGTATACCGGATTAATGTGTGGTTTGCACAAGCACATATCGCGACCATCTACAGATGGTTTAACAACATAAAACGGTCTATTTTTTGCAAAATAGAAATAGGAACATTTCGTATGCGGATTTTCCCGTTTGAACGTACGATAAAGATTTTGTATAGTATCTAAAAGAAATCTCTTTTGCTCTTTTACCTGTTTCTTTGTAACTGTTTCTTTTCTACCTGCAGTAGCTCTTGAGATGTCGTCTCTTTTGTAAAACTCCTGAATTATTTTTCTTAACGCCGTTCCACTTGCTCTCAAATTGGACATTGTTCGCAATTTTCTTGACGAGCCTAAAGCATCTTTGGCTATCTCTTTTTGAGCAAATTGGTCAATTTTTTCAAAAACACTCTTCACTATCCTTTTTTCTTTTCTTTGTTTTAGTGACTTATATCTATCTTTTATTGCATTACTTAACGTTTTGTACTTTTCGTTTATTGTTATCTTCGTCTGTGTCTTATTTTTGGTCTCGGCTAACTTTTTAGCGTATCTGTGCTGTTTCTTTTTATACTTCTCATATTTTTTTCTTAATTTTTCGTTTTCTAATTTTAGCTGCTGGTTTTCTTTGTATAATTTGGATCGATCTCTTCTTATTTTCTTTCTTCCTCTCAATGATGCAGGAGAATCACATTGAAGTGGTCGCTGAGGCACTGGATCGTTGTTGTCTACTATTAGGCCATTTTCGTCCCCGACGTGCGCGATATTTTCCTGTTGTGTTATTGGCGAGCTAGGGGGGGTAAAATTCAAAATCCTGTTTAGATTTCTATTTCTAGATCTTTGATTTTGTTTTTTTAGCTTCCAAATCACTCTCGCGTTTTGTTTTTCTTTAGAAGTCAGATCTTTAACCAGTCTTTTTTTCGCGTGGTAATTTTCCCTTTTTTTCCTTTTATACTCTTCATATTTAACAGGATCTTGTTTTAACTTTTCTTTATAATTTTTTTGTTTTTCTTTGTTGCTTAGAGGCATTACCAATTTCTAAAACAAAATAATTAATGAGTACATGCACTACATGCATACATGTACATGCACTGTGTTAGATTTATTTATGCACACGACATTTTCTCGAACAAACATTGTTTAACTTTTTACCTACATTAATGTATATTCAGTGATTATTTGTTAGTATAAAATCAAGTTAGAAATGCGTTAAAAAAATAAAAGTAATCAAAAGTATCTTGGGTAACCAAAAAAGTCTCTTGGGTCACCGCTCGAGTGACTCAGTGGACGGGTTACCCGGGGGACATTTGGTACTAAAATAGAGAAAAAAGACAGAAATTTGAGGATGTAAACAAAAATAAACAGCTCACTATTATTTCAGACTTTGTAGCCTTGAATTAAAGGATAAATTACAAAAAAATACTTAAAACTTACGTGTTTTTGAACGGTCTCCCAGCAGACACACAATAAATACACCTGAACCTCAACTCAGCCGCGGACGAAATGGCCGAGTGCAAAGAATGGCACGACAACCTTGGAGTCGATCGTATGATTCCTAGACTGTTTCGTAATTGGTCGAGCCTACTTCTATCGCTGTCTCATTTACACTCGCCTACACTTTAGATGGTTAGCCAGCGGACACCCAATTAATAAAATTTCTAGGGACACAGTTGGGCGTAAACATATTTTGTAAAATTGACAATTTCTATACAAATAATTAATAAACTAAATGTCATAATAGTGACTCAGTGATATTCGCATTCATTTACTAATACTTATTTAGCGCTTTTTATTGCTTTTTTGTGGCACTGTGAGAAAACAATTGAACGTCGTACGTCAGGGACATTACCGATTTGTATGGGAAGCAAGTTATCGTCCCCTGGGTAACCGGCTTTTTTCTAAAATATATAAATAATATGCCTTTACTGAAATATCAGTGTTATTACCAATTAATCTGAGTAATTAATTAATGAATTAAAATAATAAAATTATTACGATTCTTGAGATGACATTCACATAGCTAATGGGGACAGCCCTTGACCAAAAAAAAGTTGATTGACCCATATATATTTAAAAATGAAATAAAATCAGAAAATTAATAAACGAATAGAAATCAACGATGGGTAAATATTGCCCCTACTAATGTCTTAATGCAACCTGGGGCTCTGCTCTCATATAAACTTCATGATATAATAGCCGAATCATTTGCAAAACTATTGAAGTACTAAAAAACTTTGGTAAAATGAAACAAGTAAATTAAGAGGAGAAAAAAATACACAGAACATTTCCAATAAATAAGAGATGTTGAACCTAACACATAATTCAATCATAATTTCATGACAGACTTTTGCAATCAAATACCGTGTCAAAAAGGTATAGGAAAAGTTATTAACTCACATGCTGTTTGTAATATGGAACTTCCCAAAATTATATGAAAATCTATATTGAACTTATAGTAATAAATACTGCCTACTATACTTACCACACAAAGTTATTAGTGAAATGATCTTCATATTGATTTTTTCCGCTATCTTGTCCATTAAATTACAACGTCCGATGTCACATGCACCGCAGTAACAACTCTAAGGGCAATCACATCATTAACGTTTAAATCCACACTGCAGTTTAGGTCCATCGTATTAAGAATATTTCACACTGTCCATCAAAAATTTCACAAAAAAGAAAAATAAAATCCGAAATTTAAATTTTCAAACCGTCGACAAGTGTTTACAAAGTCACCGACCGTTTACGTATTCCATATTTGAATGAATCACGGGCGACGCGTGCTCCCCGCATGGAAGCCGTCCACCGAATGTCCTTGGTTTTTCCCGCTAGGGTAACGTCATGCGCACTGTGAACTCACCCTTAAGGGTCCTTAACACGTTCACTGCGTAAGGAAAAAAATAATACTTGTCTCTATGACGTTTCGAGATCGAAAAGTACTCGTAGTGTTTCTTCTATAATGACGCAACGAGACAGTTCAGATCTCGTACAACTTGTTTACTTTAAATCTAAATATCTTTATGGAAATAGCTTAAATATATTTTTTTCTTTAACGGACCGTTCAAGTATCTATGTAGCTTATACTATGTCAATTCGCTCGAATTTAGCATAAAAATCCATAAAGATATTTCTATTTAAAAATTACGTCATCTGATATATCTCGTAATGCGTCAGATGGTAAAAAAATACGTGTTCGATTAGATCTCGGGACGTACAGACAGATAAATGTCGATAAATGAATAGTGATGGGACAAATAAAAAAAAATATATCGATCGAGAACCTTTTATAAAAAAAATTAATGTCTTTCATTAAAAACATGATAAACACAATGTTTTGTTACACATTTGACAAAATCCTTTCACTTGTTTTGTTTTTCTGTCTGCCTCTCTGCTTGTCATAGATAATCTTGCCTTTTTCATAGCAACCTACACAGCGTCTCTTCTTACTATTGATTGTATATTTATGTTCCGACCCGTTAGAGTTGTTATCTTTTTTGTTTATCAAAGGGAATTCCGGTAAATTTTTGAATAATGCTTTCAATAAAACATTTTTTCGATAGCTTTTTTTCATTTGTTTTGTTATAGACGACCCATGCATTTACTAAAGCTGTACCAAAAATGAGCTCCATCATTAATTTTCGATACCACTTTATTCCTCGTTTTAAGGTGCTATAGTATGATGACATTTGATCGCTATAGTCTATCCCCTTTTTGCCATCATTGTAAAAGAAAACACATTCTGGCTTTTTAATACATTCTTCCTTTCCTCGTCTATTTCTTTTTTTTACTCTTATTTTGGCATCGTGCACTTTACGGAAGTTTACGCAACACTAATTAATTCCTCGTCAAGATTCGTACGAGATTGACACGAGATCTTATAGACTTCGTATCGCACTAGGTGTAATTTTTTACTATTTGGTCGCTACGAGACCCATAAGGTCTCGTACGATTTCATTCATAAAATATTACGTCTACGATATTTAGTTAGGGAATACTATAGTCATTTCACTCTAACTGTCATTAATCTTATAGAAAATTCATTCGCGCGAACGAGATAGTTATACAACTCCGCCTCCGCGACGAACGAAACACTCGTACGAGATCTAATATATATCGTACCGCAGTGAACGTGTTAAGTGGATTAAGTTTTAAAACTTTGACAATTGATAAAATGAGATAGAGTTTGTTAAAGATGAAATCGTTAAGTGAAAAGTTCGAAATGAAAACTTCCTTGTTTTGAACGTTCAGTATAATCTGCGCGTTTGGCGCAGGTGTCGGTAAATGTCAGATATTTTTAAATCAGATCTTAATCAAATAAAATATCAAAGTCCTTTGTCACACAAGTCACTTCAAGATTTTATTCAAATAAGAATCACTTTTGATGGGCAGTAGAGATAGCAATCTGAAGATGTCACTTTTTTCATTTCGTTTGCAAACTCAAACGTCAAACCCATGTCATTTTTTCCGGTCTTATTGAATTCTATATTAAGGTTATACAGAACTAAAATAAGAACTTACTTGATGGTAAAAATATTACATCTTTGTAATGTATTAGTACGTTGTAAAGACGTTAGAATTTCTAATATAGGTTAGGTTTCTCAGTTAACCGATTAAAATTTCACAATTTTATAATTATGGTGTTTGCAAATATGCTTTTTAGATTCGCATCTGAAACGACAAAAGTATTCAACTACTTTAACTTTCACTGAGTGAGTTTGGATGTGTGTTTGTGGATGATTGTAACTCAATCCTGCAAAATTTTGCAATCGGGTAGGTACTTTTTATCATGAAATTTTCATAAGAGCGAAGCCTGGAGACGCAACTAGTCGAAAGAAACATGAATTCACATAATTTCTGGATAGAAAATTAAGTATATTAAAACTAAACTTTACCCTTTGTAGCTTATTTATAGTCTTTTCTTTTTTTATTTAGTAAAAGAACTCGAATCTTTCTAACTTAGAACTACTAACATTTAAAGTTACAAATTGACACCGACAAGGGACTCTTATAAATAAAGAAAAAGGTAGTAGAGTTTATCTCGACAAAAATTGATACAAGACAGTACAAAGTATTTGTGTCTGTTTGTGCTACAAGTTTATCATGAACTTCAAGTGGGACTAATAGACTATGAATATGCAATAGAGGTCATATAAGGAGAAGTTCCTTGGCCACCGTTAGTGTACTAGTTGTGAACTACGGGGAAGCCAATATGAAATGATTGCTTTGTTAGGAGTGTCTTGGACTTATGCTACATATTATGTTAGTTTGTCTAGAAATTTAATTCTATTCAAATCGTTTATTGCAATTCATTATACAACAGTTCTTTTTTAAATATCATCACTGTTCACAATTTGGTACAACGTGAATCCTATCCAATGTACTAAGTATATCATATAATTTTTTTTCCCAAAAAAATGAACCGACTTCCATTATAAGTTTTAAACTTAAAATCATGAAATAACTTAATAGGGAGATTAATCAAAAAGAATAATGTATTGGCATGCTACCTACTGAATGAGGTGAAGTCGGTGCCAGTGCCAAGTGCAAAGAGTAAGGATATTAGGCATTTTAATTAAGTACCTATACATGATTCTAATGTTAATTTAGATGATTTAATTTTTAATTTGGCACCGACTTCACCTCATTCAGTAGGTTGCATGCCAATACATTATTCTTTTTGATGAATCTCCCTATTAAGTTATTTCATGATTTTATGTTTTAAAATGAAAGTCGGTTCATTTTTTTGGGAAAAAAAAAATATTTTATAATTTTTAGTGCACTTGGCGCAATTTTGTTGTCATGAAAACTTAAACTTATTTTTTCACTGGCCAAAATTTAAGAAATCGAAACGTTTTATGTCAGTTTGATTTGAAATGTCAGAACTTGTCAGAATTCCTTCAGTCAGATTTCTCATATTATTCGAAATAAAATCTTAAAAAAACATTTTCTTTAAGGAAATTAAGCTACCACTTTAAATATGATTGCTACAAATTATCTGCCTAAGCAATCATGACCCAATTTTTTAGTCGCTAATCGCTATTTCTGTGTTGGGGACATGCATAAAAGATCTTGAGTTTTCATAAAATAAGGAAGGGCATGCTGTCGCGGGCTTTTGCTCTATAATCCAATGTTTGAATTTTTATATTTTGTTAGGTATCTTTAAAATTACCGAACAGATTCTGACGTGGTTAAAATGGGACCAACTTGGGAATAAACTATTTCGAATAAAACAATAATTTCGGAAATCAGTCCACTACAGGCGGAGAAATCGGCAAAACATAAAAAAAAACATACATACATCGAAACATATAACCTCCTCCTTTTTTGGGAAGTCGGTAAAAATAAACCTAAATTTAAGTTCATTTAGGTAGGTAGGCATTAGGTCAACCTAAGAACCTTAACTTTGCAGTAGCAAAGTTTATCTGTATTTCAGATTTGTTCCTTTATAGATATTTGTCGGAGCGTTTACATTAGTTAAATTAACTGTGGTTTATTTTGTTAGTCAATCAATCGTTTAAAACAGTTTTCAAAACGGAACTCGTTGGAAATGTGTCAAAGTGACAGTGTCACTTGTCACCCCCACTTTGTAATAAAACCAACGTTCGATCGTTATGTCATTAAAGCGGAGCAGTCTGATTTGTGGCGCGGTGCGGTGCGGACGTGTCGTCCGGTTGTGTTGAATTCTCTGTAGCTATGTAGTCAGTGTCAGAATAGTGTAATTGTAGTGTTACTTAGTGCGTTAACGATGTGACTATGTGTGATGGTGTTATCAGCGCGATATTGGAGATCTTAGTCAGTACGGTCCATTCAGTCCATTCAGTAGAACTCACTGGTTGAAATGGATTGATCCGTGCGTGGTGGGGTACGGTTCCTTGCCGTGGGTAGGTTAGGGTTGGACTCTAGCCGTGACACGTGGACCAAATGAGAGGTTAGTGCTAGATGATTTCTTAATCTGTTAATATCCGATGAATCCCTAGATGCTTTGGGCTGGAACTTGAGATATGAGTTGTTTACCCTGTCTATTAAGAGCTGTGCATGTTATTTTAGAAATACCCTCATTTGACAGTAAATACTTGAACTGAGTTTAGTACCCACATGTGTTTTCATGTGAACCCGTTGTTGAAGTATCTGTACCTGTGTTTACCGCTCTGGTCATCCATTTCTGAGCTCGGCCCCCTGAACCCATGATTATTCTGATGTTGATGTTGTTAATTTCGACATATTTTTATACTATAAGATATAAGATATTGTTTGTTCCCACATTTTATTTCTCTTGATCAACAGTATACTTATACATATAGGATAGGGAAAGGTTTAAAAAGTTTCAAAATAAAAATATTTTCGTTTCTTTTGTTTACGTTGGTGTATATATACGAGTTATGTTTGATTTACAGATTTAATACAAATTTCAACTTGATACCTCTACGCATTTCTAAAAGGGGCTTGACAGATAGACAGACGCACAGACGGATAGCCCGTGTAACGGTTTATATAGTACTTACCCAGAATTTATTGTACTTTTTTGTTACCAACAAACAACGGCAAAATATTGAAAAAATATTATACACGCTCAATCTTCAGAAAAGTATGATACTTTGATAAATCTTGCGTGTCGTGTCAATCGAGTTCAAACAAATATGAGTAACAGACATTATCAAACTACAGTGTTTCATTCTTATGTTAACAATATTGTTAGACTTATATACTAGAGTAAGTTCGAAAAAAAAATACGCAAGGTTTCTATGCAGCCAGCTTATTCTACGGAATTTGTTCTGATTTCCATATATTATTTAATGGAATTACTCTACAACTTTACAAGAGTAAGCAGTTCAGGAGGTCTAAAAGCTAAAAGGCCACTTTGATAAATCACAATATGATCCTTTTCCCATTTCCTAAATATTAAAAAATAAACCTTAAAGGTTAATTTTTAAATATTTAACAAAAACAAAAGTACCAATATATACTTAGAAACTTATTTAAAACTATAAACCTTAGAAAATGGGATAAAGATCATATTCCCATATGTCAAAGTACCTTTTAGATCCCCGTCATGCTAACTTGTGTTCATCGCAACCTGCAAACCTGCTCGGCTAATGTAAGAAGTAGACATGTACCAGGGCTACTTCTTACATTAGCCGAGCAGGTTTGCAGGTTGCTATGAACACAAGTTAGCATGACCTGGGGATGCTGCCCCCTGCTTCAGTCATGATCATGCGCCGCGTGAGCGAATAGTTGCATTTCCTGCTTCAGTACTTTTAACCTATGGTTTACATTTGACGTTGAAACACAGTACGTTTTCGGAAAATCCTGATTGGGTGTAGCCTTAAATTCATTTATTATTTCTTGAAATTCTGCTCGAAACTGTTTGAGAAGTAATAAGTCGATCTTTTAGGGGTAAACTGACTTCTTTTAAAAATTCACCTCTAAATATATAAATTGCTTTCTAAATTACTAAGTCAGCCACAATCGACGCGCATCTGAATAAAACTATCTTCGCCACTAGTTATCTTCTAGTAAGCCACTATAAATATAACTCAGCACGGTGATTATTTTTTAGCATCTAAATTTTTTACATGCTGTTTGTAATATATTGGGTAAAACTAAACGCAGGCGTTTCCTGTTATCGCCGCCAGGCGTTTCGGGGTTCTCACACTGCTAGCGTGGATGGCGTCGCGTGTGGTCCGCCATTGCATTGTCCAGGGCGATATCGGTTTGATTTTAATACGCGGAGCGGTCTCGCGTCTTTTGCTTGTTGTTTAGTTTGAGTGATAATTGTGAATTTCCTGTTTGTTAAATAACTATTGAATTTGTGTTTGTGAAAAACTCTGTTATTGTGACTTTTTCTTGTGAGAGGTGAAACGTGGCTGGCTGTTCACATCTGGCTGTTCCCGAGTGAAACTACGGGAAGAAATCTATTTAGTTGTCCTGGGGAATTGAGATCTCAAGGGTTAGGTAGGGTGATTAGGAATTCCCCCTTCCCGAAGACACTCAAGTTTGGATCCGAAGAGAAAGAAGATTTAATTTGGTAAGTGTTCAATTGTAGTTAATTTATAGGTTAGGTTATCATATAGGGCCCTGTAGCTCCCTTCATAAGCTACGGTGGTAGCAGACTGCGTTAATTTAGTTAGGTTTTAGTCGGGCAAACGTGGTGCCGCGTGGAGATTTTTCCCGGTACTTATTTTTACCGGTGGTTTTTTCCCGGTGAAGTTCCGGTACAGAATTCTTCCCGCCGCTTCGTTTGTCCGGATTCTCTCTGCCACATTTTCTGGCAGCAGAGCGTAGTTGCTCTGCACATTTTCTGGTAGCAGAGCGTAGTTTATCTACCCTCTATTTGTTCGTTTGTAAAAAATAATTAATTGTTTGTAAAAATTATTAGATTTTTCTTAGTTTGTTTGTATAAGAATATTTGTAACCTTTTTTGTATTTGTTTGCGGTTTGTACCGTGCGTTCCGGGTTTGTGCCATTCTCATACCTACCGCGGTTCTTCGTGTAGTTGCTTGATTTTGTTGTTTTTTATTTACCTTTTGTTATTTTTTGTTTGTGACTTGACGCGATGGCGAAGGCCTCCAATGCTAGGGCGACACTCGCCAACGAATTGAGATGGTTTGTGACGGCCGGAGGACTCCTGTCCCGGAAGGACAGGGAGGGCGCCATACTGCTAAGAGCGGATCACCTCCACTCACGATTGATTAGCGCGGAAGCGGCCATGGCGGCGCTTACCGAAGCCGATCTTACCCCGGAGGCCTACGCAGGTCACATGGCGGACATGGACCAGATCCTGAGTCTGCACGATGATATCGCGGAGGCGGTGACCGCAATAAGGGCGAGACAGGCTGGCGGACCAGCCCCTCGCACACCTGTTAGACAGGAAGGACCAGCGGTTACTGGTCGGCTCCCCACCCTTCAGCTGTCCCACTTTGGGGGTAGGATGGAGGAGTGGGTAGCATATAAAAATATGTTTGAGTCCCTGGTCGTAGCACGACAGGATTTGTCGAAGGCCCAGAAGATGGCCTACCTCCTCTCCACTCTTGAGGATGAAGCGCGGTCGCTCATCCAGCACCTCCGGGTGGAGGACGACCAGTACGACACGGCTTGGGAGTTATTGAACTCCCGCTACCAAAACTTACGTTTGTTAGCGGATGCGCACGCCGCACAGTTGATGGCCCTGCCCAAGGTGGCCAACAGGGCACAGTTGCGCCTGCAGTTGCTCACGCCCGTTACAGTGGCCTGTAACGCGCTCCGCACACTGGGGCTGCCGGTGGACCAATGGTCTTTTTTGCTGGTGCACATTGTATTGGGCAAATTACCCAATGACATCCGCTCGCGGTTTGAGCGCGAGAATGCGGAGCGGGATAGCACCACCCTACCAACATTCACTGACTTGGTGAAGTTTTTGGAGTTTGAGGCACGGGCTGCTGAGAATACCATGACGGACTCAGCGCCATCCAGAGCGCCTGAACGTAGGCCCTTGGAACCCTCATGGCGAGGGAGGCCCCAACAGGGACGGCAACCGCCACCGCGTGGAGCTGGTGCGCGGGTTGCACACACGGCAGCAGTCGCGAGGGACGCGGACTGCCTGCAATGTGGTCGGATGGGCCACAGCCTGCTGCAATGCAGGGACTGGCAGAGACTGCCAGTACAAGATCGGCGCCGCATGGCAAGGCGGCATGAACTATGCTTTTACTGTTTGGGCAGTCACTATGCACGTGACTGTCCCAGGGCCATACCATGCAGTGCATGCCGTGGGCTGCACCACGTGATGCTCTGCATGAACCGGAACGGGGATGGCCCCCGGTTGTTGAGGCAGGGGTCCCCTATGGGCGGGGGCGCTCCTGCGCGAAGCCCTCCACCATCGGACGGAGGACGCGGCTTCGCTCGTCGCACCCCCCTCGGGAGGGGGGTCGCGTACCGGCGCGGGTCTTGGCGGACCGGGACCACGCGCCCCAAGGTCATGGCCAGTATGTAGCTGGCCAGGCCCCGGATAGGGCCCCCATGGGCGGGGGCCCTAGATCGGACGTGAGAGTGGGGACACCCCCCTCCACGCGGGTTACCAATACCCAACACATGCAGCCGCAGCGGTTTTCTCCGCCGCTGCACGAGTACCCACGGCTGGAGTACCACCCGCCGTACCATATGTATGGCCGGGCCGCGGGTTATGCCCCCCTCAGATGGGGATGTGCACTCGCCCGCCATATTATCCGGGTCAGTGGCGCGCCCCTGGTTTGGAGAGAGTGGGGAGCCCGTAACTAGCTTGCTCCCTTGCTGGGACAGAGCCGCGGACGGTTCTGCTCCCTACCGCGGTGGTCCGCGTATGGGGTCGTAGGGGAAGCCATTAATTTGAGAGCTCTGTTGGACTCAGGGGCTCAAAGCAGTTTGGTTACCACTCGAGTGGCACACCAGTTAGGTTTAGTCGTGGAAGACTCGCCTGTGCCACTTCTTGGAGTTGGTGGCATACAGGTGAAGTGTCTGACGGGCCAGACACTTGTCACCTTTTCTTCGCTGAAGTCCTCCACAATGAGGATCACGACTTCGGCTATGGTAATGGATACCATTGCGGGTTGGCACCCCTCGACAGACATACCGCCGGGTGTGTTGTCTTTGGTTTCGGGTCTGGATTTGGCCGACCCCTTTGTCTTTCATCCCGGCCCAGTGGACTTGCTCCTGGGCTCGGACGTATTGGGTTGGATTTTGTTGGGTACCCAGAAAGCTCTGGGTTCGTCTTCACTGATGGCAGTGTCTACTATCTTTGGTTTCGCCCTGATGGGCCCTGTGTTTGATAATAGCACCGTGGAGGAGCCACCGGTCGTCGCATCTGCGTCCTTGGCCAAGACCATGCAAAGGTTTTGGGAGGTGGAGGAGCCACCTATGAGTTCCAGGATGGATCCGGAACACGCTGAGTGCGAAGCCCTTTTTCGATCGACCACGGAGAGGTTGCCCTCCGGTCGGTTTGTAACTAGGTTACCCTTTGTTGCCTCTCGTCCTAGCCTAGGGCAAAGTAGGGCGCTTGCGGAGAAACGACTGCTGTCCATGGAGCGACGCATGCAGCGTGACCACGTACTTCGCGATAAATATATTGAATTTATGCGCGAGTACGAGGATTTGGGTCACATGTCTCCGGCTCGAGTTGATTGGAGCTCAACTGAGCATTATTTTTTTGCCCCACCACGCGGTGGTGAAGGCCTCAACGGGCAAGTTGCGGACTGTCTTTGATGGGTCCGCACCCACTTCGAACGGAGTTTCGTTGAATCTATGTTTGCATTCAGGCCCCAAATTGCATAGGGACATAATTGACATCATCTTGAACTTTAGAAGACATCAAGTGGTTTTGGGCGCGGACATCCGGATGATGTTCCGCCAGACAGTCATACATCCTGAGGACAGGCGATTCCAGTTGATACTCTGGCGTGAGCGCCCTGAGGATCCTGTGACGGTGTATGAACTCAACACAAACACGTATGGTTTGAAATCTAGTCCCTATATCGCCATCAGATCATTGCTTGAATTGGCAGAGCGGGAACGGATCCGCTTTCCCCGTGGGGCTTCCGTGCTGTCACGTGACTTGTATGTTGATGACGTGTGCACCGGAGCCCAAAGTATTGAGGAGGCCCTCCTACTGCGGGATGAATTGATTGAAATATTGAAGACAGGTGGCTACGAGCTACGTAAGTGGTTGTCTAATGAGCCTAAAGTTCTAGAAGGGATCCCGGAGGATCACCAACAGAACCCTCACCTGTTTGAGGATGTGGATGATCCCAACAGGATAGCGGTGCTGGGCATGCAGTACCAGCCGCTAACCGATATTTTTACATTCAAGTGGACTTGGAAATACCAAAGGTCTGGACTAAGAGAACGGTGTTGTCCGTAATAGCTCGTATGTTTGATCCAAGCGGTTGGATCAGTCCAGTGATATTCTCTGCAAAGTGTCTTCTTCAGAGACTTTGGACTTTGGGCGTCTCGTGGGACGAGCCGCTGTTTGGCTCTCCATTGGATGATTGGCTCGAGTTGTTTTCATCGATTAAGGAAGTCAATCGGATTGCCTTGCCTCGTCGAATATTGCCCCCGGGAAATATCGAGCCAGCCTGCATGGCTTTTGTGACGCGTCGGAGCGAGGCTACGCCGCGTCAGTCTATATGCGGACAGTTGACGCCGATGGCCGGGTCAATGTCTCGCTTTTGTTAGGGAAGAGCAAGGTCGCCCCCATCAGGACTAGGCTGACTATTCCCAAGCTTGAGTTGAGTGGAGCTCACCTTCTCTCTAAATTGTTGCATCACGTTGCCAGTGAGCTGGCGGCCACGGTCGAGATACGAGACATCTTCGCCTGGTCAGATAGCCAGGTCGCGCTTGCATGGTTGCGCGCGGCCCCACATACCTTGGAGGTTTTTGTGGGAAATCGGGTTTCCCAAATCCAGAATATCGGAATTGATATAACATGGAGACATGTGCCGGGAGAGCTTAACCCAGCGGACTGTGCCTCCCGAGGTTGTACGGCACCAGAATTGGTGTCACACCCGCTCTGGTGGGGTCCAGAGTGGCTGATGGGATCAGAAACTTCTTGGCCTGTCTGTCAGACAGATGTTACTTCTTTGAGTTTGACTGGGCTCCGTGTACATGCTGTAGTCGCTGAGACGACGTCGGAGCCGGATTGGCTACTTGCTCGGTATAGCAGCTTGGATAAGCTTCTGGGTGTCACCAGTTGGATTAAGCGTTTCATACATAATTGTAGAAACCCACAGGCAAAGCGGTTGGAGCCGATTGCAGGTGCAGAAGAGCGCCGGAGCGCATTGTTGCATTGGGTCCGTGTCGTGCAGACCGGACGGTTTGAAGTCAGAGCTTCGTATTTTGCGCGACGGACGCGCTAAGTTGAAGGGCGCGGTCGCTCGTTTGAACCCGTACGTCGACTCGGATGGGCTTCTTCGGGTTGGAGGCAGGCTCCGGAAGGCGGATCTTCCATATGAGACTCGCCATCCTCTGTTGTTGCCCAAGGGCGGACCCTTGGTGCAGCTTTTGGTGTCTGATAGACACATTCGTAACGCCCATGCTGGGTGCAATGCTTTGTTGGCTATTTTGCAACGCGAGTTTTGGATTTTGTCTGCCCGAAGAGCAATCCGTAGTGTCCTGTTTCGATGTATTGCATGTTATAGGTTGAAGGCATCCACGATGCAACCACAGATGGGTGATTTGCCCGCTGATCGAATCCGACCTTCGAGACCGTTTGACGGCGTTGGAACCGATTTTGCCGGTCCCTTTTCGATCAAGGCTTCTCCCTTTCGTAATGCCCGTATTGTGAAGGGCTATTTGTGTATTTGTTTGTTTGGCCACCAAGGCTGTCCATTTGGAGGTGGTATCGGCTCTGACTACGGAGGCCTTCGTCGCCGCGTTGGATCGCTTTGTTTCGCGTCGAGGTCTACCTTCCCTTATTAGGTCTGATAATGGCACAAACTATAAGGGAACTGTAAATTATCTTAAGGATGTTTCTGTGTTTATTGATAAAAATTGTACTAGTTTAAGTCAAATTGCTGCCCAAAGGGGAATAACCTGGAAGTTTAGTCCCCCAAGTTGCCCCCATTGGGGAGGGATTTTTGAAGCGGCTGTGAAATCCGCAAAGACCCACCTCCGCCGCATTATCGGAGAAACGGCTCTAACTTTTTGAAGAGCTGGCCACAGTGTTTTGTAAAGTTGAGGCGGTCCTCAACTCTCGTCCTCTCTGTCCGCTATCTCCAGATCCAAATGACTTGGAAGCTCTCACCCCTGGTCATTTTTTGGTGGGGAGGGCCTTTGAATGCCCTGCCCGAATACCCGTGGAAGGACGAACGCGTATATCGGTTGTCGCGTTTTCAAATGTTGCAGCAAATGAGCCAGGACTTTTGGCGTCGCTGGTCGCTTGAATATTTGCATTTGCTGCAGCAAAGAGTGAAGTGGACAGACAGGACTGAGCCTCCCAGGGAGGGTGATTTAGTATTGTTAAAAGAGGCAAATTTGCCCTCATTGCTTTGGCGACGAGCTCGCATATTACGTTTGATTCTTGGCGGAGATGGCACTCCGCGTGTGGCTGAGGTGTTGGTCGACGGTTCGATTTTAAGGAGAGGTGTGACCTCTCTCGCCCGCCTTCCCGTAGAGTAAGCTAGCGGTCTGCTTCTCAGACCGGGACGGGGGGATGTTTGTAATATATTGGGTAAAACTAAACGCAGGCGTTTCCTGTTATCGCCGCCAGGCGTTTCGGGGTTCTCACACTGCTAGCGTGGATGGCGTCGCGTGTGGTTCGCCATTGCATTGTCCAGGGCGATATCGGTTTGATTTTAATACGCGGAGCGGTCTCGCGTCTTTTGCTTGTTGTTTAGTTTGAGTGATAATTGTGAATTTCCTGTTTGTTAAATAACTATTGAATTTGTGTTTGTGAAAAACTCTGTTATTGTGACTTTTTCTTGTGAGAGGTGAAACGTGGCTGGCTGTTCACATCTGGCTGTTCCCGAGTGAAACTACGGGAAGAAATCTATTTAGTTGTCCTGGGGAATTGAGATCTCAAGGGTTAGGTAGGGTGATTAGGAATTCCCCCTTCCCGAAGACACTCAAGTTTGGATCCGAAGAGAAAGAAGATTTAATTTGGTAAGTGTTCAATTGTAGTTAATTTATAGGTTAGGTTATCATATAGGGCCCTGTAGCTCCCTTCATAAGCTACGGTGGTAGCAGACTGCGTTAATTTAGTTAGGTTTTAGTCGGGCAAACGTGGTGCCGCGTGGAGATTTTTTCCCGGTACTTATTTTTTACCGGTGGTTTTTTCCCGGTGAAGTTCCGGTACAGAATTCTTCCCGCCGCTTCGTTTGTCCGGATTCTCTCTGCCACATTTTCTGGCAGCAGAGCGTAGTTGCTCTGCACACATGCATTCATATAATGAACTTCTAAAATATTGATATGTGCCAACAAATAGTAATTCTATTGGCTCCTAATAATATAACTTAAATACATGAATCAAATACTGACTCTACATCACCCAGTTGGTTGACTGATAGAAAAAGCCCTAGGCTTTAAGTGCGCCTTTTACTTTTTTGTAATAAAGTTAAAAAAATAAATAAATAAAAATAAATGGCCCTCTCTGATTGGTGCAAATGGCCAGTCGCTATCACCTGGCGTAGTCGCACCAAATCGTGCGGTGGCCATTTTCACAATAAAATAATTATGATCAATTATTTCACATGCTGAGATATAATATATGATATTGTGAATTGAAGTTTCAATTATATTATTTTGAGGATCTAGTTTTGAAGCTGTAAAACGTAAAATGGTGATAAGTTGTAAAATCTGAGGCTGAGTAGTATAAAAATTATAAAAAATATATATAAAAATGAGTTAGTAGATTAGGTGGCAATGTATAAATCAAAAAGAATAGCAAAAATAATTGTTGATATTTAATTGACGGTTACTTTAAAATATTTAGTAGGCATTGTAAAAAAGACGAATTAGTATATTAGAGGCATTTCCTCATTGCTTAGTTATAAAAAAGAAGATTGATCACGGGGCCAAATAAAAATTCTGTGGCTGGACTTATTATTTCTCGATTTTTAATGGATAGTCAAAATGCATGGCATAAATAGTGACAAAGTAAAGAAAAATGATATATTTAGAAATGATAATCATTATAAGCTAAATATTGAATTTTAATATTTAAGTTTCATTTGATGGCAAATCTATACATAGGTATAATAAAACAGTAAAAATATTTTGTCGGTACATTTAGTATTTTTGACTAAAATGGATAGAGGGACACTTAAAAAGAACAATAGAAAGCAAAAAAATTTTTTGGAATTTCTTGTCTGTCTGTATGTATGTACGCGTTTCACGCAAAAACTACTGGACGGATTTAAATGAAACTTTTTTTGTTGTATAGCTTTTAAGCCTGGGCAACATATAGGCTATAATTCATTTTGAAAACTGGAACACCTGATGAAGAACCATAACAGAACAGCTAAACTATAAGAAATATGGAAATGGTGCCTTAACAAAAGTCGTTCAACCTGATGAGCATTTTCTGCTGACGTATAAAAATTGAAGATCTAGAACATATGATGAAAAGCTCCAAGAGACCAGTTACACTATAACATATATGGAAAAGGCGCGTTAGCAAAAATCGTTCAACCTGATGAGCATTTTCTGCTGACGTGTAAAAATTGAAGATCTGGAACATCTGATGAAAAGCTCCAAGAGACCAGCTACACTATAACATATATAGAAATGGCGCCTTAGCATAAACCGTTCGACCTGATGAGCATTTTCTGCTGACGTATAAAAATTGAAGATCTGGAACATCTGATGAATAACTTCAAGAGACCAGCTACGCTATAACATATACGGAAATGGCGCCTTAGCAAAACTTGGTTAATCTGATGAGCATTTTCTGTAGACGTATAAAAATCGAAGATTGGAACACAGGAAACAGTTTGGAACACAAAAAGACTTTTCATCTAAGCCAAAGTCACGCGGGCGAAGCCGCGGGCAACAGCTAGTAAATGAATATGAACTATTGTATTCATTTATGGAATTACAGTACATCAATTTACTGATTGATGAAAATACAATTCACAAATACAAAATAAAAATTTCAAGCTATGAACAACTTTATATAACCATAGACATTTTTTTATTAGCCCATACTGGCCCATTGCTGGGCAAAGGCCTCCCCTCTGGTTCACCATTCATGCATGAGCCCTCCACTCTCTATCTATCGCGTCCAGATCACGCAGATGATATCTATACATAGAAAAAAAAATCGAAAATTAAAAAAAATCTTCTAACTTTGCTTTTAACGCTTCTTTAAACATGTGGTAATGTAAATGTAGTTATGGAAATAAAAGGTGGCTTCTGGACTTGTATAGTATTTATTTAAAGATCGACACAGGTTACACGTATAGCAAACAAACAGTAGTAGTCCATCTTGAGAACGCGAGTGTTGCCAGCCAGCTAATTAAAAATTACATTGTCTATTGACAACACTCCCCTTCAATGTAATATTAATTAAAAGTTTACACTAAATTACTCAAACTAACAAATTTTAACAACAAATTAGCATTCAACGGCTTGGTCAGTGCATCTGCCAACTGATCCTCCGTTTTAATATATTTTACAACAATCTTTCCTTTCTTAATTAATTCTCTTACATAATGGTATCGAATATCAATATGTTTCAATCTTTTGATACAATCTGTATTGGCCACCTTGATAGCAGATTGATTGTCACATAACATTGTTACAGGACACATATTATCATTAGGGAAGAAATCTTTTAGCATATGTATTAGCCAACAAGCCTCGCTTGCAGCCATACTCAAAGAAATATATTCTGACTCTGTTGAAGACAGACTAACAGAACATTGCTTTTTAGAACACCAAGAAATTAAACAATTATTAAACATAAAACAAAATCCTGTGGTGGATTTTCTGTCTACTAAATCCCCACCCCAATTAGCATCACAATATCCAATCAATTTACTGTTATCGCATTTATAAACAAGTTTATAATCTAGTGTATGTTTAATATATCTCAGTACTCTCTTCAATGCTAACAATAACATATTATTCGCTTTATTTTGATACCTACTAAGAATAGATACAGATACAGACAAATCAGGCCTTGTGCCACATACTGCATACATAAGACAACCTATCATTTGTCTACATAAATTTTCTATACCTTTATCTGACTTTTCATTACACTCCTTTATTTCAAAATTTTGATCCATAGGGGATGATAGAGGTTTACAATTTTCCATATGAAATCGCTTCAAAACATTTTCTAAATAATTCTTTTGAGATAATTCAGTCATACCTGTCTTTAAATTCTGTTTTACATTAATACCAATAAAATCTGATATAAAACCTAAATTTTTCATTTTAAATTCTTTACTTAACATTTCTTTAAACTTTTTAACACTTTGTTCTTCCGTTCCAAAAGTTAGGATATCGTCTACATACAACAATACATAAATTTTATCTTTACCATTACATTTCATATAAAGACATGAATCACACTTCGATTGTACAAAGTTTTCTTTAATCATTATCGAGTTAAACTTGTCATTCCAATACTTAGGGGACTTCTTCAGACCATATAATGATTTATTTAATTTTACAACATTATTATTATTACTAAATGCCCCTTCAGGTAACTGTAAGTACACATTTTCGTTAATATCTCCATAAAGGAACGCTCCAGTGACATCCATTTGATAGATAGGTAAGTTTAACAAAGTTGCAATAGATACAAATAACCTAAAAGTAGTAAGCTTTGCCACTGGTGCATAAATATCATTAAAATCTATATCATCATTCTGTTCAAACCCTCTAGCGACTAATCTAGCCTTAAATTGCTTTACCCCATTAGTATATTTAATTTTAAATACCCATTTACTAGTAATTACCTTACAATCATTTGGTTTCTTACAATATACCCATGTCTTGTTTTCTGCCAGTGTGTTCAGCTCCTCCTTATTGCCTCCTGCCATTCTGCAGCATTTTCATGTCTCATCGCCTCCTGGTATGTTAGTGGTTCATCCTCATTAAACAAAACTGCATTATTGCATTTGTAGAACGAGGTTTCCTTTCTAACACGCTTACTGCGCTCCCCCATCTCAATCTGTGCGGTTGTACCTGCCTCTTCATCACTGCTTGGTAAGTAATCACTCCCACTTTCATATTCTGAACCCTCCTCTCCATCACCGCTATGAAGCATGGTTGACTCATTGTCATCTGTCTCTGGGTTGCCATTTTCCATATTTTCTTCATCTTCCAGTGTTATTGATGTTGTAGATTCTTTTCCTTTACCTTCCTTCACTTGAAGTCTCTCTTCCTGACCCTTTCGGTTTAAAAACACAACATCTCTCTTTGTCTCCACTGTATTCCGTTCTGAAAAATAAATTCTATAACCTTTCACGTTTTCTTCATAGCCGACCATCAACCCTTTTTCACCTTTCTTGTCCCACTTCCTCCTTCTTTCTTTTGGAATATGAACAAATACCTCAGTACCAAAGACTTTCAACTGATGGATGTCATATTGCTTATTTGTCCATACTTCAAATGGAGACCTGTCTTTTTCATTACTTTTGCTAGTTCTATTTAAAACAAACACTGCTGTGTTAACAGCCTCCGCCCACAGCTTCTTCGGAAGATTCTGTCCATACAACATCGTTCTCGCTGCCTCCACCAAAGTTCTATTTTCTCGCTCAACCTTCCCGTTTTGTTCCGGAGTGTACGGTACTGTAGTTTGGTGTATTATTCCTTTCTTCGAAAATATTTCCTTTGTTTCTTTATTCACAAACTCAAGACCATTGTCACTTCTGAATATCTTTACTCTGTTTCCAGTTACATTTTCCGCTTTGATAAAATTCTCAACACAATATTTAATCTCATATTTTGTTTTGACAAAGTACACACTCCTGTAATTAGAATAATCATCCTTCAGTATGACAAAATATCTAGACCCACCAACAGATAATTCTTCCATCGGGCCACAAGTATCGGCATGAATTAGCTCACATGTTCTTGTACTCACAAAATCACTCTTGCCAAAAGGTAAACGATGTATTTTTCCAACTAAACAGCTTTCGCACTCTGGTTTAGTAGTTTGTTTCACATCAACATTATTTTTCTTCAAAATATCTTTCACAAAAATAAAGTTCTGATGCGCCAGTTTCTTATGCCACTCATTTAAATCGTTCTGTGCCAATGTAACAATATTTGCAGTCTCGTGCTCATATTTAAATCTCAATTCCAAATAATAACTATCTTCAATTCTTTCTGCAACGGCACAAACTTCATTGTTTTTGTAAAATTTGCATGATCTGTCATCTGTCATTATGACATAACCTTTGTCAGTGGCACGATTGACCGAGAACAAGTTGTTCTTTAGTTCAGGAACGAACAACACATTGTCGATGACCGTATCGATATATCCGGTTCCGTTAGATACTTGTACCGCCACCTGTCCGCAACCAAGTGCACTAATCGAGTCGCCATTACCGATGATAACAGATTGCTCCGATGTACTTGTGAATGAAGTAAACAATGCGCGATCTCGACACATATGCTCGCTGGCACCCGAATCCACTAACCACTTTGATTTATGCAGTTCATCTGATGATGTAGACACTACAAACGCGTTGCTCTTCGTTTTGTTTTCAGTCTTATTAGCCTTTTGTAATCTAAACCTACACTGCGCCTTGTAATGTCCGAACTTTCCACAAAAGTGACAGTTATTGTTATTTACTTTTTCTTCACTGTTATTTTTGTTATTGTCTCTGCACTCACTTTGATAATGTCCGATTTTGCCACACTTATAACACTTTACTTGTCTTTTCTTTTTCACTATGAACGCTGTAGATGAATTTTGCTCAGACTCCTCAATTTTTCCTTTCACCCTCTCTTCTTCAATTAATAATCTGGCCACCAAATTATCAAATGTCTGCTTATCGTCAGGTGCAGACTCCCAAGCCGAAACAAAATGCTTATACTCGTCGGGCAACGACATCAACACTTTTGTAATAACAAACTTATCAGAGATTTCTTCGCCCATCTGTTTTAGCAAGTTTTGCATCTCTTGTATCTTTGATAAGAAAACCGACATGTCAATGCCTTTTTCGTACTTAAACTGGAAAAATCGTTGTTGTATAATGTGTATACTGGTTTCCGTCTTTTGCTCATAGACGCTATGTAACTTTTTCCACATTTCTGCAGAACTCGTGCACGTTATGATGTGTAACATTACCTCTTCCTTCATCCGTGTAACCAGTAATGTTTGCGCCTTGGCATCTTTCGTTTCCCAAGAAGTTATTTCAGCAGCAACTTTGGGCTTAACACATTTTCCTTCTACAATGTCCAGCCAACCTTGACCTCTCAATAGCACCATTGTTTGGAATTTCCAGATGTTCCAATTCTTGGAACCCTCCAGCTTGAGCACGTTGATGTTATTGTTATTACTTTCCATTTTCCGTCCTTGTTTACAACACAACAAGTTTTTCTTTCCTTCTCGACGATAGACCGACCCAACGCCACCGCGCCACGCCACGTGCCGTGAGATTTCTTTCCCGCCGATATGTAATAACTGACAACGTACTTTTCTTCAATTTACCTCGCAGAGTCGTGTCTGGGCCCATAACCTGTAGTTATGGAAATAAAAGGTGGCTTCTGGACTTGTATAGTATTTATTTAAAGATCGACACAGGTTACACGTATAGCAAACAAACAGTAGTAGTCCATCTTGAGAACGCGAGTGTTGCCAGCCAGCTAATTAAAAATTACATTGTCTATTGACAACAGTAAACGTTATTATTAAAGACAATGGATTCTATAAGTATTTTCTATAGATATATTGTTTGTTGTTATATACCTCTATACAAACTTCCCTGAAATCCTAGTCAAACCCGATTCCCAGAATTTTCTCTTGGGGAGTCTTTAGATGTGTAAACTGACGTAAATAAAAATAGATACCTAAAGAATAAATAACAACCAATTTATCGTTTAATTAGCCGTCATTTGCCACATAAATGTCTGCATAGCAATAAATTATTATCTATTGATTTTTAAATCTCTAGACTCATTTTTTTTTAATTTTGGATAAATTTGGCAAACAATAAGGGTTCCGT
>JAEMBS010000291.1:0-31896 GCA_018467065.1 Ephestia elutella
ATCGGCTTGCTTTAAATGCCGGTTGGAACACGCAACCCGGCTATTACCCGCCCAAGATGAAAGGGTTGCCGAAGACCACGCCGAAAGGTCACCTGCACCCCTTTATCTCACCTCTGCCCTATACGCCTTTCAAACCTCCTTCGGATAAATGAGGTTAAATTGTAACAAAGATTGGAGTAAATTGTTACCTTGTTAATTTATTTTGGTATTTACAAATAGCGCCTCAGCATACTTGGGGTGGAAGTTTTTTTTATTATTTAGAAACTCAAAAGTTTTTATTTTTGAAGTTCAATCAAATGTGGAAAGTGTCATATTGAAATCTGTTTACCTATTAGTACAGGCATAATATCTCGATGACAGGCATATTAAAAATGTATTCGTGTAAACTTTTTTTGATAGCGCATTATCTTACATTTTTGTGTTGCCACCTCAAAACTTGCGATAGTTATTTAATTTTTACAAACATTAAAAAAATCGCCAGTTAATTCGTACTTTGCGGTTACACCAGCGAAAACGTGGCCATTAAGACGGCTCGCTGATTATTTGTCATTTTTCATCGGCTCGGCACAAAGCCCGCGATCGATCAACCAATTCTATTCGGACTAATTGCCGCCGATTGTCTACTCTACGCCTTTATTCGGCCACTCTTTGTGCTCGATGGCCTGCCCGAGAACTTTGGTTTAACTTTAACCCTTGTAAAGTAGAGGAAGTGACGAGGACTATTGTAAATCGTAGGCCAATTTAGCATGAATATTTCTTTGCGAAATTATATATAGGGCCTTCCAAGTGAAGGTCATTTTGAATTTAGATCATAGTAATAAACTCGCATAACAAACCCCAAAGTAAATATTGATTTTGACACTTCTGAAAAAATACATGTTTCTAGTTTGAAATAGATTGAGATAATAAGTTGATTATTCTGCGCTATTTGCTCAAATTAATATTGATTTCGACACTTCTGATAAAAGTACATGTTTTTTGTTTGAAATAGATTGAGATAATAAGTTGTTCATTCTGCGCTATTTGCTCAACGTCCAACTCATCTCCTTGTCCGATGGAATGGGGAGTTGAGCTAGATATGAAGTTAGATTGAGATAATAAGCTGATCATTCTGCGCTATTAGCTCAAATTACAGTGTAAACTATCGTCTAGCTCATCTTCCCATTTCACTGGACGGATATTTATGTCGGCGCGTTTACATTAGTTAAAATAACTATGGTTTATTTTATTAGTTAATCAATGGTTTGAAACAGTATTCAAAACGGAACTCGTCGGAAATGTGTCAAAATGACAGTGTCACTAGTGTCACCCCCCCTCCTGAACCCATGATGATTCTGATGTTGACTGACTGTAATCCCACATACACATAGAGCCAGCTACTCGTATTAACAGTATTAACACCATAGACAACATCCATAACTCTTTTCCTATTCCAGCGCATAATGGACAGCGCAGAGGCGGCAGCACTATCCGCGGGGAGCACCAGCGACGGCTCCCCAGGCTCGTACTACGACGCTCGCTGGCTGAACGTGCACGCTGACGACGGAACCCTGGCTGCCAGGGCCCGGAGGCTACTCCTCTCGCCGAGTAGGCACTTTGATCACATCGCCGTCAACACCAGCTACAGCGCCGTGCTCATGCCTCCCTACATCAATATTGAGGGTAAGTAGTATAAACTGCATGAAATAGGTAAACAGAAAGAGGAAACAGAACAGGCCGCTTCTGGCTAAACGTTCTCGCTGATGATGGCATCCGGCCGGCTACGAAGGCACCTGCTTTGCTGGTTTTGATGGCGATATGATCAAAACGCCTGGCAAGCAGACCTTTTCAACATATCGCTATCAATATTAGCTACAGCGCCATGCCGACCTTATAGAAATACCCTCTGTATTTCTAAGCTAATCAAGGCAATAGAGACAAAAGTTACTATGAGGCAAACCGACACCTGACTCTTTATTGGAAATGGGACGAAAATGGTTATCACAGGACAGGACGCCTTAAATACATACTTAAGGTTACAAATACGCGATATACAGTTAGCAAGTACTTTTCTCTTTTACATGACATGTTTTTTTGAAGACTTAAAAAAACATGACAGGAGAGGTTTTCTATTTATTCATGATTACTTAAAAGCTTATTAAGATAAGTACTTCCAATCTAACGGAATACTTAATTAAGGTCAAATTTTACAACCAAAATCAATGTTAATTTTGATTTAAATTAGATACCTAGTCCGTAAAAAAACATGAATCACATTATCACATTGACACGCTGACCCAAAACTCCTGCGGTTAAAATATGCTTTTAACCCTTATTTGTCCCGTGTGTAATTTGTTCCACCTTTTTATATTCCGTGTCGCCTATTAACACTGACATATATTGTGTGTATTTACGCTAGACAGCACGCTCAATAAAAATTGATCTATTTTCATATAGCAGATATATCCATGATCTAAAAAATTTTTTCACGTAAAAATGTAAAACTAATGCGCTTTACAAAGAGGGTAATGAGTGCAGACTGTAGAGAGAAAGGGTGAGAGAACCTTTAGGTTTAGATAGTAAGTGGAAATCCCCGCTGGAAACAATCATGATTATATATATTTATGTGTAGTTAAGTGCCAGTGCGCTTAATGTCGTCGACATATCTACTTAAATAATGACAACAAATCGTCGTTGACACGCGTAAACACAGGGTAGCGTCGTGACACGGCGGGCGTCATTATTAGTGGTGACGTATTTATATTTATTACCCAACAATAATTATTCTCTTTTTAAAAGAAAATATAGATTTGTGGGTACCTTCATACAAATTAGATTGTACGTAGGCGTTGCTGTCAGCGACCAACTTAATGGTACATAGTAAACCTAATCGGTTATGTAAGTTGCAAAATGCATCGTCTAGCTAGAACGTTAAACTTTAAAAAATCACACAGCATAATAAACCACATAGTATTTTCCCTCAGGCATATAGTATTTTCCCTGAGGTCAAAAGAAACCATTAATTTCCCCAGTCTTCGGCCCTTAGGAAAGCAATCACTGCCCAATGAAGCAAGTTTGCCAATTACTCTTCTTTTAATTTAATGGGTGATTAAGAAAATTTTCCTAATTGGTCACAAAGGTCTATATATAAGAAAACGTATACTGTGTAAAAGTTGTACCCGTAATACCAGTGCCATCGTAACTACCAAAGGATGGAAGTAGATGAATTTTAATAATTAAATGATGCTCAAGCAAAGAGCTAAATTAGGTACTTTTGATGTGGACTAGTTGAAGAGTTTAAGGCCATACTAATAATATCTTTTGAGTTTTGATTATTGAAAATGTAACCTTAATCTAAATTTCCAAATTCAGATTTTTTTTCTATGAGTTTCTTACAATACGATGCTAACAGAAGTTTATCTTTTCATTGCAATATCATATTAACTGCGCTCTTCAGTGCAATGATTCCTGCTATTTCTGAGGGTTTTCGTTCAATAATGAAATTTTTGTTAGTATCATTACGCGGAATGAAACTCACCCAACGACTTTCTTGCCAATATTAATGAAATAGGTTTGTCATTTGCCTTGACACCGGCAAGAGCATTTGTCTTAAATTAGAAGAAATCGAATCTTAAGATTATTAAGAAGACTGACAATTGGTTTTGTAAGCAGGGTCGGAAGTGCAGCACCAGATCGCGTGGTCAGAGCACCTAGACCCGCTGTTCGTGAACAACTACGAGATCGACCCCACTCTGTCTTGGCAGTACTTCGCCTCCTCCACCGGCTTCATGCGCCGGTATCCAGGTACGTTATTATAATACTACTTATAATATAGGTAGGTGAATAAATTTTATCTGTAGCTACAGCTGCAACGCACACAACGAAATACACAAGACCTTTCAATACAGACGATAAACTATTTTTGCTACGAAATGCTACGCATGCTACGAAAGTTCTACGGATAGTGCTACGAGGTAAACCTCGTAGCACTATTCGTAGCACTTTGCACATAGCGTTTATGCTACGAAGGATAAAGAACAAAAAAGTCAGAATAAAAATTAAGTAATTATAGGGAACGAACGAACAAACGGAGGGTTCCGTACAAACTTCACTTAAGTTTGCAATATGTTTTCGATTCACAAATCTTTTTCTTTATTTATGCTATTGTTGGATTTTCATGTTACACAATAAACCTTTCATTCAGAAAAAGTCGATTATGTTAAGATAATATTATTAAGCGAAATCTTTAGACCGATCTTCATATAAATCAAACTCCAAATATACAGACACTGTCTACTCTTCACCGAGCTGTTATTATCAGCCTTCACTCCCCAGTAGCCCTTTTCATTAAATTAAGGCGCCGTGGTTTGTATTTGCAACTGGGTCAATAGTTACACTATCATTCCTGGAATCGTACCTCAAAATGGATCCGCCATTATTTGCTTATCAACTCCTAAGATAAATTTCGGTAGACGGGGTATATGGGGGTATTTAGCTCAATTCTTTAAACCTACATATTTAGACCTCTATTAACAACGAGACTTTTGTATTGTCTAAATAAATTAACAAAATTGATTAAACTTTATCTTTTCTTTCTTTGAGCCATCACAGTAAGGATGAGTGTGTGTGTAGGATGAGATAATATACATAATTATACTTTGATATATTATATAAAAGTAATCATGTATATTTTATTTTCGTATACTTTTGTTGCAGCCATGTCTTGGCCTCCCGAAGACGGCTTCTCGCATCACGCTCGAGATTTCTACGACTTCCGATCTTCTAACTGGTTTGTGGAGGCTGCCACGTCGCCCAAGGACCTGGTGATACTCCTAGACGACTCCGACGACATGGGGTCGTCGTACTGGAGGCTGGCCAAGGCGACTGTGTCTGGACTCCTAGATACACTGGGGCCGAATGACTTTGTCAACGTGTACCGGTACAGCGACACTGTCTCCGAGCTTAATTCCTGTTACACGAAGATGCTGGCACAGGTATTTTTTTCTTTAGCAATTATCATAGATCTCATACAGATAATATATCGGATCAAGAATAAAATAAGTGGTACTTAATATTTTGTTCATTTTACATAATGAGCAACTTCTAGTTTGAAAATTTTTAATATTCATTATTATGATAATTTACGAGAAAATATGTCTGCAAAATTAAGGTCTAATAAAGGCTCTTCAGATATTTTGAATAAACAATTTCATTTCATATGGCAGTCGTATCTTTTCTCATAATTTATGTTCAAGTAATAGGCTAGGTAGAATTTATCCAGTCTGTTACTAGCTTGTTAACTGAATAAATAAATAATCACTTTGATAAAATACATATATATATATGAAAGAAATATGTCAAAGAATACTCATAAGTGGTAAGGACAAAACGTTTCATAGTTAGGCGTTATTAAGCGACGACAGTCACTATCGTACGTCACACGCACACGCGGGACAATCAAGAGCAATTAGACAACATAAGTTTAATTAAACAAGCCCTCGGAAACAGGTGGGCGTAACAAATTGTTTAACGTCAGTCCTGATTTAAACATGACGTAAATCCAGTGGAATTATATTTATCGAGCCAATTATATGTCTACTGTTGCCAGATCCAGCGCTGAAAATATTTCAGCCATCACTTTATATACAAGCTTTATTACTGAATTATGGACTGACCGTAATTACACTTAGCTGCCGCGGTTCCATTTAGTGATATTTAGGGCACATTTTGTATGCTTATTCATGCTAAATTTGAACTGAGCCGCTATCATTGCTTACTAAAATTTAATAGGCACCAAATCTACTAATGTAAATTTTGTAATATTTTGAACCATTATGTAATTATTTTACTGTATTTTATATTTATTTATACATAATATATAATTTCCCGGGATAAATTGTACGTAATATTCACATCGTAATTGAGAATCTAATTTGTAACTGTTTATCAAATTGTGATCAAAATCTCTAAGCCATTTTCATTCAATCGTGCCAGATTTTGGTACTTTTGAAATATTTATCAATATTTTGAAACGACCGCTACTATTGAGAGTTTAATTAAAATCTGATATTTAATAACCGAGTTGATTGCTGCTCCAGCGAAACCAATAATTTGCCTTTCAGAGAGGTGCTAGGTATTAATCTGCTTAAAAGTAAATAGTTATTGAGGCAGGCCCGAAATCCAATTCTCAAAACAAAGATTCGAATAACCTAATAGTAGGTAGATATAGGTATTATAAGCTGGCCAAAACTCAATCCCGCAGGGATTGACCACGGAATCCATAGCTAGTCATTTAGTAATTTAGTAATATACCCCAATGTGCCTTGTACAGTAGGTATATAATACATACATTCAACTACTTGTCAAGTTACCCACTATGCGATAGTAAGTAATAGCGAATAATCTCTCTCTAATATTTCTCTTCGTCACACGATAACTGACGACTTTACCGATTTCATATATCTTTATTTTTCTTTGTATAAGGTCCTTACGGAAAGATCAATGAAGAAGATTGCCCAAATCGATTTTTTTTATTCTTTCGTTGTCGTGTGTACTAATCCAAAATACATATAGCTACATTGTCATTTAATGCGTGTTGTATAATATGATACTAATCTGTGATTAATCAAACTGCTGTATTAATATATCTATACCTTTTTATTGCTATAGCTATAGAAGGCATATTGTAGGGTAGAGCGTCGTGTATTCATGTCCGTGCCATGACCGAAAATACCCGGATTCAAATCCTTAAACTTCATTAGTATTTCATAATTATATATGTATCTTATGTCAACTACAATCTACATAGTACACGAATATAGGTAACCATAGGCCGAGTGAAAATTGTGCATTCGTAAAACAAATTGTTCGATAGGGTTAAATCCAAAGGTTAGATAAGAATACTGTCCAATCATAATCGATCGTTCGTTCGATTAAAATAAACAAAAGCATTTTGATCGGGAAATAAAAATGTGAACCGTTCCATTACTGTGTACAAGGACAATCGAGCGTAATGTAGCGATCACATCTGTAATACTTGTAAATTAGTACGCAAATGTAGGTATTGCGTGCGTGGGGCGCGGGCGGCGCGCCGCGAGACATTACGCACAAAATAACATTAATACAGAATTATTTTCAAATGGTACCAGTGTTCAGTAGTCACAGACGTATATCTTCCATGACAGAAACGTATGCCGTTTGATTGGGAATATTTTTAGTCGTATTCCTCATTTATAGTTTGAGTGACACACACATCGAATGTGAATGTTAGTGCATAGAAAACACTTATGTATGTCAAAATAGCATGCATACTGAGTACCTGGAGGACCGAGCCTTACTCGGCTTTTACGACTTCTCCCGGTCCTGTGAATTAAAATATAATAGTAACGTGAAGTGGATACATGAGGTAGCTTTCTGTTTTCTGGATTTTTGTCATGACGCGCCAGCGATACGCATCTATCCACGGCATACGCACCTTAATGGATTCAATCAAGCCAACTTAATGTAGGACTCCATTAAAAGCGTTCGGATACAGAGTACAGCGCGTCCGCATTCGACAAAACCGGCGGGAAAATAAACACCCCGTCCCTCTCTCCCGATTGATTGAAATTCGATTCATTCCTTTTTTATTCCTGCTTGACTGTTTACGGCTTACTTTATTACTAAAAGCGAGGGCTCCACTCCTGTGAGAATGTTAGAATAAAGGGTACTGTAGTACTGTATGTGTATTCTAGGCTCTTTATTGTACCACTAAATCAAAAAAGGTAAAAAAGTATTGTTATCCAAGTAAAAATCATGGTGTTCGTTCAACCTCCTCCGCCTACGGCATTAGAAGGCGGTGATCTGATGATATAAATCACGCTATGGTTTCGTTTATTGTTTTTAAACTTATTTTCTAGAAGCACTAATTTTGTAATTTGTGACCACTGCATGACTCACTAAAGTCTGTGAGACTACCACCACTACAGAACTACTTACATATGTGGTACAAGTATTAATTATATAGGTTCCTATTTGATTTATTAAACTATTAAAAAGTTGTAAGTTTCAAGTTTGATTGTTAGCTACGTCGATTAAAAATAGGTATGGGAAGTTATTCCACAACAAATAGTACAACCAACCATGGCGTGTTAGAATAACGACGAATGTTTTTTATGAATGTATTTAATGACACTATCGCAAAATCTAAGGTCAACGGGCCCTTCCTTACAAAGAATTTGTATTGTTGCAAACAAAACAGGCTGTCACCACTCTGTATTTTATAAGAAAGGCTTTGAGCACATGTCATGTACTTAGTGGAAAGACATTCATCAATTGTTTAGTTGTTCACGCGACTTAGGAAACCGCTCGCACTCTCCCCTTTCTTACGTTAAGTAGCAACTTTCAGAGTTTGAGTTTGAAGTTCCAATACTTATAATACATGAGTGTTTGGTATACCTATCTCAGTATTTGTAACCTACCTGTTTAAACTAAATTCAACACGACAGGCAATTTGATCTAAAACTAATCCCATGTAATTTATCTTTGAGACCAAACGTCGAATTTTTAGATAGTTATTTTTTAATAAAGAAAGTTCCACACCTAAAATCATTTTAAGAGAGATAATATTTACGCAAACATTATATATAAATTAGTAGCAAGGATGGCACGAATACTTATCGTCTCATGTCATACTTGATACGACTGCCGTATTTCTAAGACTAGAACTATGTACCTATGTATACATATACGACTTTCTTACACTATCGTCACTGTGCGCACTTCAGTTAAGTTTGTAGAAGTGGTGGAAGTTTCCAGATAAAATCTCGGGCACAAAGAGTGGCGCATGCGAGACAGGTGTTGCCATATGCGTGCTCTTATCGCTCGCTTGAGTCGCTTGCAACTTTGTAGAGAAAGTCACACTACTCGTCCCAATGATTCTTTACGACCCTAAGTTTGATGCCTTATACTATACGTGCGCGTACTATACGGCTGAAGTTATAGGTGGAAGTTATGTAATTCCTCCTTATTAAACTAATATTTATTCATTTATTTTGATGTTAAAACAGTAGGTACCTAGTTATTCACTAAGCTAACTAAACTTTTGTATATTATAACTTGTGATTATAACTCCATATAAATATCTGAGATATACCTAAATAAAAATACTTACATTATAAATAAGCCATTTCTTTTTGAAATCTCTTCTGGTTACAAGAATCTGACGCGTTTTCAATTAAACGAAAATCTACAAAAACTTATGATGGGAAAAGCTTTTGAATTAGTGTTTGAAGTCCTGCTAAATAATAAATTCGAAAATATGGATGTTTGTTTCTCATTTGCGCCAAAACGGCTTTATATAAGGTTTTCGTATTTTTAATAAGGTTTTCGATGAAATTTTTAAACATAGTTAGAAAAAAAACTAAATTTAGTTTCCAGTGAATAGCTGCTAAAAATCCTTCATGTAGGTATTCAAAGGCCCGTGTTCCATCACTCGAGAACGTGACGCAGCCGATTCACGAGCGACGCCGACAACTCTGCTAATATACGATCCGGCATTACCTTCATGGCAAACATTCCGCCTAACATCATCGTTGCAAATTAACGACTAGAACAGATAGCACGCTGAGTACATTTTCCGGAAATGAATTGCGAAAATGACTTTTTGCGATAGTGACCTTTTCCGAAAGTGACAATATGCGTCAAGACCATTTTGCGAAAGTGACATTCTGCGTCAAGACCCCCAAAACTGGACAGTCTGTGCAAATGAAATTTTGCAAAAGGGGCATTGTGCGAAAAGAAGTTTTAAGAATATGATGTTGTGCGAAAATGATGGACCCGGAGTAAACTAAATACTCAAAATCGAATTTATGGAAACGTTACATTACATACAGGTGAATGCTCCCGGTGTAGGAGCACCTTACATGTAGCGCAAAAATCTAATACAATTCGAGAACAAAACGCTACTTGTATTTAAAATATCGTAGCTATGAAAGTATAGGGAGTATCTTTTTGTACGATAGGTAACTTGTGCTCCGAGCCAAATGAAACCTTGTAACAACACATATAAACTTTCATTAATACATTCGTGTGTTTGCTCGCATTAACAAGCTGGAGTAATTGCTGCGTTTAAATTATCTTATGACTTATTTGCCCGCGGGGAGCATATCGGTTTCGGCATTCGATTCAACATAGAAATTTCTGTTTATCTTCAAGCAATAAATCAAATACTTTGTATGAATATTCGATATCACATATTTGCACCTTTTACTAAGTAAATTTACGATCGTATAACAACTTTGATTTTAATAGCCTACCTTCCCTGCTACATAAATCAAAGCGCCACTTCATACAATAGCCTTTTGAGGTGGCTCTCAAGGTTCTTGGTTGCAGCAAGCCGCAGCCTTCGTGCAGCTTAGATATAAGTTAAGATTGTATACAATGTAGCCTCGTATTTAGTTTGATGTACGCTAGAATTTTACAAGGTGAATTATTTTTAATTTTGAATAGCCTACGATAAGAAACCGCATAATTCGACTGCAGTGGTATGACGTGTACTGTTTCCACACCAACTGATAGCAAAGATGGCGTGCAAGTGATTGTGTGCAACGAGTTAGCTTTTACTCTTTACCGTAGGATTTTATATCGATTTGTTGACAGGCTATTCCTGAAACAGTGAGGGACCTGAAGACCTCGCTGTGGAACGCCGAGGCTTCTGGTGGCGTGGCCAACTTGACTGGGGCTCTAACCACTGGCTTCGAGATTTTGCACAGGGTAAATAGTTTAAACTTATAAGAGTCAATTAACAATCGCACTTGACAATTAATGAAATATCAGAATATTGATATCGACACAGCTATACTATTTTCAGTTAAATAGAACTTTAAAAGTTCATACTGATATTTCCACCGAACTTTTGTAAGTTATATACATATATGTAATCGTAAATATAGATAGTTAAAATTACTTCACTATTTCTTGTTTTTAGATTCCTTATTTTTTTCCATTTTCCTTTTCATATTTGCCATTTCATATACTTATGTATCATTATGTATATTTTCCACAGTATAACCGAACAGGCCAAGGCTGTCAATGTAACCAGGCGATAGCTGTGGTGGGGGCGGGGGGCGGCGCGAGCGGCGTCAAGGCCGTCTTCCGGACGTGGAACTGGCCGCACATGCCCGTGCGCATCTTCACCTACAGGGTGGGAGGGGACGCCACTTCCGGACACACAATGAAAGATATGGCGTGTACTAACAAAGGTAAGTTTAGTATGTAATGGAGTTGTCACTATTTCACTGCTAAAGTCACCATTTCACTGCTTGACCAATAAGCACAAAAATTAACGGTAAATAAACGCTTATCTAGTTGTCACTTGACCAATTTGGTACCTACCTTATCTACATCGTAATTCACTACTGATCTATTGGAAGTAGTGGGTATCTAATCAAGCCGTTAATAACTTCTATCTATCCTAGGTCTAATAACCTAAAACTATGACTAATTCACGAATCAATCAGTCATAGGTCATGATTGATTCTATATGAACTCTCGGAATTTCCAGGCTTCTACGTATCAATCAATGAGCACTCGGAGATTCGGCCGAAGGTGCTCCATCTGGTGGAGGTGTTAGCTCGGCCGCTGGTCATGTACCAGACCGTACACCCTGTGCATTGGAGCCCTGTCTACGTGGGAGGAAAGGTAAGTTAGCGAACTATTTGGCTAAATAAGTCCACCTTTGCTCATATTTGTAATTATTTTGTCGCAACTTGTATTGTATGTATTTTTTCTGTAAATGGTGCAATAAAGTGATGATCTATCTATTTAGTTACCGCATTACCATTTTAAAAATTTGCTTGTGTATGTAAATTGCAGTAGTGAAGCGGGTAATTTCAATTTAGACAAGCTATTAATATGTACAGCCACGAGTATCCTAACTAATATTATAAATGCGAAAAGCGAGTTTGCTTGTTTGTTTGTTGGTTTGTTTGTTTATTTGTTACCTCTTCACACTTCATCTACTGAACCAATCTTCCTGAAATTTCGCATACACATAGCTGGAAGTACGGAGAAGGACATAGGGTACCTTTCATCCCGGGAAAAAGCGCTGTTCCCGTGGGAAATTTACGCGGGCGAAGCCGCGGGCGAAAGCTAGTTTGCTATGAAAGTATTTCCCGAAAATTTCACTTGGAAATGTATGTGTAAAATATTTGCCTAACTGTACAATTTAAAATTTCGTCTTTCCGATTACAGAGTAGCAGCCTCGCCAATGATGGCATGGGACAACTGATGACTTCCGTGACAGTTCCTATCTACGACAGGAGGAACCACACTGTAAGCTGTTAAATACTATCTTTGTCAGTTTCTCTTTTTCAAAAAAAGATATGATTTCACAAAAGATTCCACTTACAATATTCAAAACTAATATATAAATTATATTCCTACAAATATTATAGTAAAAATTCATTGACGTTGTTTTTTTTAGCAAAGAGAAGCAAACCTATTGGGTGTGGTAGGCACCGATGTTCCTGTCGATCAGATAAAGAAGCTCGTACCACCATATAAGGTAAACAAAGATTAATTGATTACGACAATTTTAAATGTAAAAAGTAATGTTTCTCATGAACTTACATTAATTGCAGCTCGGGGTAAACGGTTACTCCTTCATGGTGGACAACAACGGGCACGTATTGTATCATCCAGATTTGAGACCCCTGGTAAGAATAAATGAATACTACTAACAATTTAACAATTAAATTATTAAAAACTAGCTGTTGCCCCGCGGGTCCACCCGCGGCAGAAAGTATATCTTAAGTGTTTTTCATACAAACTTTGATCCCCCCATTTCAGCCCCTTGGGGGTGGATTTTTGGGAAAAAAGTAGCCTATATTTGACCCCGGCTCTCGAACTATATCCATACCAAATTTCATCAAAATCGGTCCAGCGGTTTAGCCGTGAAAGCGTAACAGACAGACAAACTTTCGCATTTGTAATATTAGTATGGAGAATGGTATCCATAACATCTTACCTTATAAAATAATTTGTTTTTTATTTCAGCATACCAATGAGGAAGTAAGTACAACAGAACTAATTTAAAACTCTATCAAGACAGCATGCACAGTATTGCACCGATTATAATGACCGGAACTCAAGTCAAAATACCAATAACTTCTCAAAGCTTACTTTTAATAATTAAAAAAATGTATATTCACTCCCTACTATTATGGGATCTAAATATAATTCGTATGTTACAGTACACAGAAACACTACGTCCGCTGTATTCGAGTATAGATCTGACGGACGTAGAGCTGTTAGTGGATGCAGATGAAAACTCAAGGGTCAACGTCACCTCGCTACTCCTCGATGTAAGTACATCAAACTACATCGCTGGTAAAACAGCATTTAGTACAATATCGATGAAGTACAATCTCATGAACGCATCGCTGGTAAAACAGTACTAGTAGAATACCCACTAAAACTATTGTCTTAGCAACTTTACCGACTAAAGCAGTCGCTGAACTAATCCACGCACTATAGTTATAGTGTTTCAGAAACTCAAAATATAATTATCTAAAAATTTCTAGTATCATGCGAGTCATTCACTTCAAAAATTTCTTATTTCCAGCTCCGCCACGACATGATAGAACAGCGCGAGGGTGAAACAGAAATAGGTGTAAAGGTCCAATATGACGCTATGAGGCGCGTGGCCACCAGACGGCAACGGTACTTCTACAGCCCAGTGGACGGCACCCCTTACTCACTGGCGGCGGTGTTGCCGGACGGATATGGCATGTACGAGCTGCAGGCAGAGCAGGAGGTCAAGCATAGTCTTATTAACGGTAAGAAATTTAAAATGATTAGATGAGCCCTGGGAATAAAACGTAGTTTATTTTTTTTTAATCATAGAATTCAATTTATTTATAAAACTATTATTTTTCGCAGTAACGGAATACTTCAAAGGTGAAAATTGGAAGATCCACCCTGACTGGTAAGTGTATGATCGAGAACGGAAATTTGATTAGGTATCTACTAAAATAAAGGCGCCAATAATAAACGCTCCTATCTTTCACATAATTTTATAACCACCTACAATCACCAAACAAATAAGGAACAGGTGAACTAAAGTGTACAGTATACTTACCTACCCTGGGTAAATTATCCCAGGTGAATAAAGTCTACTGCCGGTCTTGTAACTGACCTATGACTGATTCTTCCAGGGTGTACTGCGAATACGCGTCCACCTCAGAACAAAACTTCAACTCTGCCGAGGAACAACTACTGCACTTCCTGACGCGCGCGGGCCGGCCCGGCTGGAAGTGGATGTCGCTGCGCCCACGCGCGCTCACGCTGCACAATGCGCACAAGAAGCAAGACAAAGACTCTTATTACTGTGAGTCTTATTCCATTTTTAGGATTCCGAAGTAAACAAGGATCAGTTAAGTCATGTCCTTCCATCGGACGGCAAACATGCAACTGGGTGACCTGATGGTAAATAATCACCGCTGCCCATGGACAACTGCAACACCAGGATATTACAAGAGTGTTGCTGGCCTATCTGGAATAAGTACACACATTTTCTCACGATTGTGACATACAGAAAAATTGTATTTTTGGTCAAGCGTTAGGCCCTAATTGGCATACATTTTATTTAATTCAATACAACTTGAGCAAAGCTGAATAAATAAGTACAAAGCTACAACACGCTGAACTCAAATAAGAAGTCGATAATAAAATATAATAATAAGAGATATGCTATGCAGAATATTTTGCTAACCAATAATACTTATTTCTTTTCAGGTGACAAAACTTTAGTTCAATCGCTTATCCGTGACGCAATGGTAATTAAAGAATTGGACGCACACACTGGACATGCTAGCCATCACTCACAGTAAGTAAAAATTTATATTATAGCATGTTTATAAGCATCTAAAATTGACACTTCTAAATAAAGAAATATTTGCGAAAATTTATGGACCGAGATTGGTACCCTGAGACACACCTGCTTAAGTTTAAAATCGAAAAATTTCTTGCATGAAATAAGTAACACTTCTTTTAATGTGGATATTATTTTTATTGCACTTTATGTTATAAACGCTGATCACTAATTTCTATGTGTTTGTCACAAAAATAGCCCGATAGCAACTTTAATGGCACTATTAACAAGGTAACGTAACAACAAAACTCAGAATCGATTAGTAGATATGTTTAATGAAACATGCTGCTAGGATAAAATAACTCACCGTGTGACTTTGAGCTAATTTTGGTAAATATGATAAACTTAAGCTTTATATGGAGGCGTGTGGCGTTAAGTCTACAAGTGACGTTGCAGATAATATCTTACGCTATAATATAATAATCTTTATAACATATTTGCTCGTAAAGTGTCACTTATTTCACCAATTTCAATATTGTATTGTATCTCATTACGCACTTGTGCGTTATTCAAAATTCTTTATTTTTTTTTTTTTTTAAAGTAAAACGCACGCTTCGTCTAAAAACGAACGATACTTTTTTAAATCTTAGCAAAGAGTTTTTATGTCAGAAAAGTGGTCAACATTTTATGAATAAAATTAACTTTAGGAGATAAAATAAATAAAAATTTAATTCTTTAAATTGATTTTGACAATAAATTACAACCATTTATCTGTAACAAAACTCAAAAATATTAATTAACTTTATTAGTAATACTGGCTGTTTTTTGTGCATTTGCCTTAAAAAAAAGCGCTGATGCGCGCGCATCGCTAATTTGTGAACAAGTAAAATTATACCGCGCGCTTTTTCTTTGGTACTGTCGTTTTCCGAGTTTTATTTAAATATTTCCTCGCAAATATGTTATAAAACGTCGTATGACATACGTGCGCTTTGAAAATTACAGCCTCTGCCTTTCTTGTAGCCCTCGCCTACGGCTCGGGCTAGCAATATCGCCTCGGCTGTAATTTTAAACTTACCGCACTTATATCACAATGTACTATTATAATAATACGTATATTCGCAAGCATAATGCACATAAGATGTTTTTCATACTGTCGGCAGAGCATTATGACACTTAAAAATTTTTGTACAACAATAAACAATATTTGTTGAACCTAAATTCAAACCATTTCACAATTGAAATTTAAAAAAAATTACCGCTTTATCGACTGTACTAATTAATTAGTCTTTTTTAAACTTTAAAAGCTATATTCTAAAAGGAACAGTCGTGTTATCTATCATTCAGTAGTTTTGTTTCATTGGAACTTTAAAAACTTTATTTAAATTTAAAAGTTAAAAGAATAGTTCTAATCAATTTAGTTTATAACGACGCGACTGTTCTTTATAAATTTAACTAACCACTTACGCAAACCAGGATTCAGGTAAAAGTTTATTAGGAAAATGTGCAATGTGAAAATGTGTAATGTGTGTTTATTATGAAAAAAAGATAAGTATACTTATCTTTTTTAAAGCTGCCCAAGGAAATTTAACTAGTATATTGGCTTTTAATATTTTAAGTTTTTGTTTGTGAGATTTTTGTAAGGAAAACTCGCAGAACGCTCTTCCAGCATGGAAGCAAAGCTCCTGCAAATCCTCCTGATTGTTGTGTTTTTAAATATTTTTCTTCTATTTGAGTGTGTGAGCTAATACTAATGTCAGAATTTACTCAAATCGCCTATCTAAAGGCATTTGACATGATTGCCGTCTCACGTGATCTCTTGACAGGAATCGTATCACTGAATAAATAAATAAATTCGACCAGACAACTGAACCGTACTGCGGGCAAAGAACAGTAAACGGATTACTACTTATATTCCAAATTCTGGGGGGGGCAAAGAGTAGCTTACACACAAATTAACGTCGACGTTTAGACCAAAAAATGTTGACGGTATCGCAGGTCAGGGCAGGAAAGAGATAATAATTTCAAACACAAGCTCACTGAAAGTAAACGGATCGAAGTTGTTATTATAAATAGCCCTTAAAAGCAGAATCTTCTTCGAAACCGCAACTAGCATCAAACCAAGACCCTGTCTAATCATAGCTCCCTTTTGCAGACAAGGCCGCTTCCACAAGTTCGTGGTGTCGCTGTCCTTCATCGCCACCCGCAGCGGCTTCCTCAAGTGGACGGAGTATGGCAACACCTCGCGCACTTCCGACTCTGCTGAACCGTAATAACCGTTTTTAATTTTCTTCCTGGTGTCTCACGAACCTAATCCTACGGAGTTTTCGATTTCGTGTTTAGTATTTCTAATAGCAAGTTATAATAAACTCTAACGTAGTGTTTACATAGTATTTGCTATCAGTTATTTGACTTTTAATCTAATTTGACATTTTTATTATTAATTAAATTTTCATAATAATAGTCATTTAATGAATCATATTATGCATTATTCTTGATTAAAATTTTAAATTATTAAGGTAATGAAATTTAATTATTGTACGTCCTTTTATGGGCCAGACATAGTGAAACAATATATAGATGTAAGACCTCTTTACCTATGTTTGACAATAAAGATATTTTGATTTTGATTTTGATTCAGTTAACATAGTTAGACCTAGGGCTATTGTTGGTTCATGTCATTGACAAAAAGACTGGCTTTTTGCTTCTATTTCTCGTGAACATATATTTTTAAACAGTAGGTAACTATTACATTTTACTCATAATAAATGTATCTAATTTCAGGCATTTCAGCGAGAAATATACCCGAGCTTTCGACTCAGAGTGGTACCGTCGAGCAGTGGAGCACCACTCCATAGAGCCAGAGAGCTTCGTTTTCTCCGTGCCATTCCGCGACGGATCGGAAGCCGACGACCTCAGTGGAAGACCACCTCTAGTGCTGGCCACTCATGCGGTGTTCGTGGCGTCGAAAGGACATCGCGCGCCCGCTGCCGTTGTTGGACTCCACTTCCAATTGGAATCGCTGGCGCAACATTTCTTGAACGTCACATCCACGGTAAATATTTGATTTTATTTTATACCAGTGGTTTGGACGGTATAGAATTAGCCTTACAAAATTGTCACTTTATCCATGGACTGCAGCATCCTTTCATATTTAGTCCAAAGAATGTACGAAATTAATGTTTTCATTCCCTATAACACAACCAACATTTTTGGATGTCGCTTCAATCTAGTGGTATTAATTGTCTGTGTCGAAGACAAGTGTAACATTTTTTCTGGGTACTATTTCAAGACTTGATAAAACCATATGTAATTTTTACAGTGCACAGCCGGTAGCGTGTGCAAGAAGACCTGCGCTGGTGACGAGCTGGACTGCTACATATTGGACGACAACGGCTTCATCATCCTGTCAGAGGACGTGACTCAGACGGGCAGGTTCTTCGGACAAGTGGACGGCACCATCATGGACTCGCTAGTACAAGACCGCATCTACAAGAAGATTACTGTCCACGACAATCAAGGAAGGTGTCCTGACTCCAAGAACCCTTTCAGTGGAGGCGTCAACAAATTAACGGTGAGATTTTTTTAAATTCGTGCGCTTCTACGCCAAAGCTGAGGTTCGTCCCCACCTGGGAGCTCTTTTTCCTGTTACTGTTTCGGCTGTATGGCCCTCGAGGCTGTCGCCATATTTCCTCAACCTAAAGGTCGACGTAGAGACCACTGCAAGTAAACTTTAAAACAACTGTATTATGAAACTGTTAGATCTTTGCTACTTGGTAAACATCTTCCTTTTCTTTCGATCAACCGATCATCTATCGATTTGATTCGGAAATAGAAACAGCAGCCAATCTATCGATTTGATTCGGGGATAGAAACAGCAGCCAAAGTGGAAAGATCACTGTCATCATAAAGTACTGTAAGGTCACAACAAGAGCAAAAACCTACCCAAATTCATTGAAAATTTGCCTCTATCGCCGTGCATAGAGTTCCGTGCAGGAAAGCATAGTGATCGTAGTAGATATAAAAAATGAAATAGGTAGCATAAAATTATTTTACTTTTGCAGCCAATGAAACCTCTAGCCTGGCTCGGAGGCTACTTCACCCAGTTGTTAGCGGTTTGGTTCCCGCTGTGGGAATCTGTACGTGCGAGAGCGCATGCTTACGTTGATGAAGATATAGGTAAGTCGTTAAAGATATTAGACTGCTAAATGATCGAATTTAGTGCATCAAAATAGGTATATAAAATATCCTAACTAATATTATAAATAAAAAAGTGAGTTTTTGTTTGTTTGTTACCTCTTCACGCTTTAACTAATGTACCAATCTTCCTGAAATTTCGCACACACATAGTTTGAAGTACTAAGAAGGGAATAGGGTACCTTTAATCCCGGGAAATAGCACTGTTCCCGAGGGAAATTTACGCGGGCGAAGCCGCGGGCAAAAGTTAGTGTAAAATGAAACTTTTATTCATATTGAAATATATCATACATGAGCAGAGCATTGTGGCACGACAGCGTTATGCCATTTGCCGTCACGGCATTCGAGTCGATTTTACTGCCGAGCCGCGCCGATAGATATTTTACATCAATCAAATCAAAAATAAATTCGAAAATCTTGAAAACTTGATTCTAGTCAAGAACATCCATACTTCAATAAAGTTTTATTATATCTTGAATTCTCAGTGATCCCAAAAAATATTGTTCCAGCAGACTACGAAGATTACGAAACTGAGCCAGGCCTCGGAAACGACGAAGAAATAGATCGAGACAGGGGCACCTACGAGATCGTTCTAGACGGCAAGAGCAGCGGGACCTCTGACGGGGGAGGGGTGGAGCCTCCGCGGGGCGGCGGGGGAGGGGGGTACAGCACCGCGCGGGAGCCGCCGCGGGAGGCCGCCAGGTCGGCGGCCGTGCGGCCCTGCGTCACCAGCGCAGAGCTGTTCACACTGCAGTCGACCAGGCTGAACGCAGCGCAGCCGCTCAAAGGAAAACTGACTAATTGCCATAACTCGGGATGCGAAAGGTAATCAAGAGATATTTAACTTTTAAGTTTTTTTTTTTTATTATTTGTTTTTTTTTTTTCTTGGATATAAATTATTGTAAGCAAGCCTTATATCCATTCAACTAGGCAACAAATGACCCACAAAAATCGCTCTTTCTTATTCAGTACACGATGGAGAAGCACGATGTGCAACTAATATTTCACATTAGTACATTGAAGTGACACCTAATACTTCTTTAAACACATAGATTAATTGTAAGACACATTTATTGTAAAGTGAAGTCTTTGAAGAAAATGCAGCAGTGGAGTTTGTTGCGCCGCCTCTTTTCCACTTGCGCTTTGGAGGCGGTAGTAACCTTAGCTTTAAGTAATTTTATGACGTCAACTAACTAAAAAAACAAGTATACGACGATTTAAAAGTTCTATTTTTAGCCCATTTAAATAAAATCATTTTCAATTTATTTCACAACAAACCTAACCTTTGCTAAAATTGTACAGGCCATTCAGCGTGCAGAAGATCCCGCACAGCAACCTGATCCTGCTCGTGGTGGACACACTGTGCCCGTGCGGCGCCAAGCGGCTGGACGTGCGCCCGCGCGAGGCGCCGCCGCGCTCACCGTGCCGCCGCGCACGCGTCGCGCATCGACGTCGGCCAAGCGTCTGTCTCTCTTATCATCCTGAGGTAATGACTTTATCGATAGTCGATAGATAATCCGGCAGAAGATCCCGCACAGCAACCTGATCCTGCTCGTGGTAGACACGCTTTGGCCGTGCGGCGCCAAGCGGCTGGACGTGCGCGCGGCGGACGCGTCGCGCATCGACGTCGGCCAAGCGTCTGTCTCTCCTATCATCCTGAGGTAATTATGTCGATGTAATCCGCCAGAAGATACCACACAGCAACCTGATCCTGCTCGTGGTGGACACACTGTGCCCGTGCGGCGCCAAGCTGCTGGACTGAGGTAATTACTTCATGTCGATAGTCGATAGATAATCCGGCCAAAGATCCCACACAGCAACCTGTCTGCGACAGATGACGGTGCCCGAACATCCCCACTGCACTCCGTTTGCCTCTCCTAACATCCTGATCCTGAGGCATCGTATATCATGGCAGTCATAACAGAAAAATGAGTTTCTGGGGCCCGATTCTACTAATTATAAACGTAGATGTCATATCTCAAGATACAAAGAAATTGAACTAAAGCGACATGATCTCTTTTTTTAGCCCCAATGTAAGTTCGAGACTTGTGACTTTTTTTACTTCAACTTGTTATCTCTGTAGGTTTCTATGCTTTATTAAGATTTCTTTGGCTCTTGAGACGCAACTGAGGCACGATAGTAACGTTTGTAACTTGTAGAATCAAGGGCCTGGATCCCAACAATTGATCCAATAACTGGATTTTTTGCAGTCATGGACATCTTTTGAGTAAGAATGTAAATCAGTACCTACTTTTTCTTCAGGAAATCGAAATTCTATCTTGCGGTCGCGGTGGTCGGATACAACCTCTACTGGCACTAGTGGCGGCCCTGCTGCTGCGAATCTGCGTCACGTGACTACTGCAGCTGCAGCCCTAAACCCCGCGGCCGAGAAGCTACCACTAAATTCTACAATATAAAAACCAAGAGCTGCCCAGTTCCATAACTCGGGATCAGATCAGATATGATGCAGCATCCGCGAGAAAAAGCTTCGGTTCGGTCGCCGTTCAACAGTGTTCGAGGGTCTGTGTGATTGAGGACCGTTTGTATGAAATGTGCCGTAGGTTACGAATGGTGTGATGGTAGGATAATGCGCGCGAGCGTTCACGCGCAGCGTTTTGAAAGAGTTTTGATCAATTTTACCGACTGAAGTTTTGGTCCGACCAAATGAACTCTCGATCTTGTTTTGAGACAGGATTATCTATTCGAGTTAGGATACGATAATAAATTAAAATATTTTCCCCTCTCGTTGAGTTGTCATATTTCATAATGTAACTATTGCGAACGCATACAGTAAATAGGTAGGTAACGAATATCTTGTTAAATTTAAATTGAAGATTATCACAAACTTGGAGATCTTATAAATTATAGCTAATGTTAATAGGTATTAAAGATAATTAATGTAAAGATAATATCGTTTGAAACTGTTTTAGAAAAATTTACCTATGTTGAACCATACTCGATTTGTTTCTCGATAACTGTCATTCAAATTAATCGCAATCTTATTGAATAGTTGCATAGAGTTGATGTAAATAAGACTATTTAATTTGTAGGCGGTTTATTTGCTAATTTTATGTGTGCCTGTGTAATAATTATGTAAAAAGTCTTACTCGGAGGCGGGTGTCGCGGCTAAGACAAAAAATTGTTTTATGGCCTGGCCTAAACGGTAGGCGACTTGCCTGCTGGCTGTCAGATCACCGATCACTCTTGACAATAAATGAGATCAATAAATCGTGGTAAATGTCGTCGCGACGCCGGTCCTCGCGGGCTTTCCATTCGTCTAGTTGTTAGTATTTTTCTCGCCTAATCTTCGAATAATGTCATATTGAGGAAACTGTAAACAGTTTCATATTTTTATTGTAAATATTTTACTAACTTAAATGGCCTACTACATTTAAGATCGTGTGTTGCTAATGTTTAAGTCGTTCAATTCGACTTTTGTGGTTATAACTACGTCATATCGACCCATCACAATAATTTGTTCGCATATCATGTTCCTTGACTTGAGGCCACATTTTATTATTCTACTTTCATACGTAAACGTTTCGTGGTGTAAGAGAGTAAGCGTAAGTATATAAACTCGTTTGTACCTAACGTTAATGTGAATGTTAAATAGGACTAAAGTTCAGACCCATATACTTACATTGATAGATTTTTGATAACTACCTATATCATATCGAATATTCATACCTAATCGTAAAATGTATAGTGGCTTGCTGTTGTCCGTTTGACGCCATATCTTTACCTGCGGGTATATTGAAATAGTACAAAAACATTACAAATAGTTATCAGATAGCGCGTGCCAAACAGAGTTTGTTTTGTTTCTCGACTCATGTTTTATTCGACGGGACCGATAGTTTACGTACATGTGGGACAATGGCAAGCTTCGAGTTACGTCGGCGAGTGTGTCGGTCGCAGTAATCGCCTAGCTGTCCTAGTAGCCGTGAGAGTATATTCGTTGTTTAATGTCTAGAATGTATATGTATACGATATTTATATCAAACTTCAAAATCCGATCGACCCTGCTCTACTAACAAGATTCCTTCGTAGCGTCTACTTTTTGCCTGGGTCACGTACTGTTGCCGAGACACGTCGTATTTCGAATCATATCTACATAATCCATGTCGTAACATATACATATTCACAAATAAAACAGAATCGTCGAGGGCGCTTTTGAGAATTGTACATTTTGTATAAATAATACAGTAAGGAGTCGATATAATGGCGTAGCGATCGTTAACTGGTGAGCGAGCGACTGGCAACGTATTGAAAGTGCTTATAGTAAGCGTCGAGTCTTCCATAGCAGTCAGCGCGCCGAGTGTGTACTGTAACGTTTAAGTATTAAATGATAATAATAGCGTATACTTATCATAGAATAGGCGAGCTCGCGTCTTGTGCGTGCAGATATTTTTACTTGCACTTGGCGGGATTTAGTTCGAAATAACATAGACACAAAACAAATACCTCGTTTAGTTACTCAAAACGTAATAGCTAGACAGAATTAGCGTTTATTTCGCGTTTAGTTCTCGGACATATCAATTCAGGCACCAAATGACTATAGCGTAAGTGGTTTTAAATTTTTTCGATTGTGATCTTTGAGTGTTTGGAGGAAGGCCTCTAGTAATCGTCTAGGTTCGTACGTGCAATAACTTTATATGAATGAAAACAGTGATTTTTCCACTTTTATCGATGTGTGTCGCGACCATTTAATTAAATCTGCCATTCATCTGAATATCTAGTCAATACAAAGAGTTAAAAATTAGCCCTAACGCAAGCAGTGGCAGATTGTTAAATTATTAATTGTCAAGTAGGTAATAATAATTTAAAAGACAGTTCAACTGGATTATTTTTTACAATTAAAAATAAAAGGCATTTTTTTACATAGAATCTTTAACTTTACGTGACTATACAAAATTCACGTATCAAGAAGATTAATTAATATTACGATGTTCGAAGTAATGGCTGATTTAAACAAATAGCAGCGACTTAGATAATTTTTTCTATGAAATCAAAGTTCAATTCCGTTATCGTGTAATAAATATGTCGATCGTTCCCCTGTTCAAGCTTTTTAGGAGTATATTCAAAATTTGTATAAAAATTCAAAATTATGAAGCGAATATTGATGTCACTGTTTATAAAATTTGTTTTTCTTGTATTAGTTTAATGAATAGTTGTATTTGGGCACGGCAGACTCTGTGAACATGGTTCTCTAGTGTAATTCTAGTAAATACTGTTCTTTTGTTACTTGCCAGTTCATGCTATAGATATACAGTAATTACAACAATAAAGTTCTCTTATAACATTGTGATATCGCGTTTCATTTATGAATGCCATAATTTTTATTCTTCTTTCAAGGTATTATCTGAAATGTAATAAGGATTTGTAAAGGTTGCTAAGTATGTTCCTACGGTAAGAAGAAAATTTATTCACGATCCTCTAACACGCTCATGTAAGACATTGTCTAAGCTTGATTGTGTAATGTAAAAGACTTGAAAGGCAAATGTCTCCTGTTTTAAAAACCCAGTTGAGAAATAAAGAATTGTTTATTTTTCCGTCCGCCACACAGGCAGAAAATGTTATATAACATTTGCCGTCTCTTTTTTTAACAAATTGTGACATAAGTTTAACAGAGGCAACAGACGTTATATAACATTTATAACTGCCTGTGTAGAAGCACCTTAGAAACAATGTTTAGTCACAGAATATGTAATAGTACTAACGTACAGAATTTTTGGGGTGCTAAGTGCGGGAAACCTCCTCGTGTGCCCGGTCCCTTGTAAGCTTTAGCTTCTCTCATTTAATTTCTTTGGGATCCGGTGAGAGCGGCGGGCTGACAAGGGTTCCGTGGACGGTGCATCCCGGGCGGCGGTAGTCAGCAACTCCCCGCTTGTCGGGGTCTTGGTGGGTGTCGGCTGATGTCCTGCTACCAGTAGACCCAGATTCCTGTCTGGGCTACCTACCCTATCCTGACCCCCTCCTGTACTAATCCTTCTAAATCCCAACCTTTCCCATCCTATCCCATATCCCCTATCCTACTGCGGTACTCTGTGGGCAAGTACCTGCGGGCCCTTCATCACAACAAAATGTTGATGGGGGTTTCCTACGTGCCCACCCGCGTGTTTTTGCCGTGCGCGGGGACCCGTACGGACGGATGAAGGAGTCCTGGTGGTTGAGCCAAAGGGACTGCGGCAACACACCACTTTGGCCTGGATTTCGGCTCACACGGGCGGTCCCCTGCCTAACCAGCAGTGGACCAATCGGTTGTAACGTCCGTCCTTCTGACGACGTCGGTGAGCACTCTGAAGGATCGCGGCCCTGCAGTCGATGGCGGTTTCGGTTCGCGTGTTACGCGCTGTTCGATGCGACCGTTGCCGCCGGGGTTGGTCTCGCAGGTTGCCCCGGAGGAGCGCTATACCCCGCTAATAGCCCTGGTGTCTCGCAGACATCCCCATTTTGCGGGCTCCGTGGAGGGTGGGGAGTTAGTGGGGGGCGAAATTCTTATAAAAGGAATTGCAAACATGGCCTCTAAAAATATTTCTAGTTTACATGGCGCATTTGAGAGGGAGAGAGGGAGAGACAGGACGACCTTTCGTCGAAGTCCGACGCGGAACGGGCCGCCAGAGGAAACTCTGAGATCGTACCGTCCGCCGAGGATAACCCTAGGTCCCTAGGACAACCGAAGGGTGCTGCAACTGAGCGGGGGACGACATCGGACGTGGGGACCCCTGGAATACAGGAGGTACCCATGGAAGGTGTACGACCCTGCGAGGACGCAGCAGCCGGCGGAAGTACTGGGTCGGGTGGCAGACGCAGCGACGCAAAAGCTTAGCGGCTGTGCGAAGCGGCGCTTGCAGAAGATGAGGAGGGAAGGGGCTGTTGACATATCAGCAGCCAAAAGAAATCGAGAGGTGAGTGACGAGGCCGCCGAGGTGGCTGCTGGGGCAAAGAAGGTGAAGCTCGACAGAGCTGTCGCCTACAACAAGGTCGCAGCAGCCATCAGGATGGCCATGGTCCCGGAGGACTTTCCGGCCTCTCAGTTTAGTGGTGATGGGTGGTTGGCTTTCGCACCCGTCATGTATGACAAGCTGGAGGCGGCCCTCGGATTACCGGGGATCGAAATGAAGGAGGGTGTCGTCGGGGGGGCTATGCACATCTCCTGTGATACAGAGGAGGATGCAAAAATGGCTTCGCGAGGCTATGAACGGTGAAACCGTGGAGGGCAAAAAGGTAAGGGTCCTTTATGCTAAGGACCTACCTAAGCCAGTAAAGATGGCGTGGAAAACCCGCAACTACGCCATCCAGGACAATGCACGGCTTCTTCGGATGACGCAGAAGTTTAACCCGTGCCTGCGGACCAGCGAGTGGAAGATTGTCGACACACTGGTCGAGGAGGGGCAGATTCGGCGTATTGTGTTCATGGACCGTGTATCCGCCGACTTCATCAAGTCCGTGGGCTATCGGCTCTGGGAGAATTGGGTTGTGCACCGATATCTTCAAGGTGATTGAAGACACCGTGGCACAACCCGTGGGGGCTGGTGGCCCATCAGGATCTGGTGGGGAAAGGCGGGGGAAGTGAGCGGGATGCGTCGACGGAGCCGCAGCAGCAGGCGCGACCCCGGGTCGAGGGTCGGGGGGCAGCGGCCGGCGGAGAAACGCCACCGCTGATCACACCGGCGCAACCGGGGACCGCGCTTGGGGCTAGCGGCTCTGCTGCTGCTCGGCTAACGGCCACTGGACCTGCGGAGCAGGAACTCCGCGACCCGACGAGGACTCGCTCTCCGGTCACCGCGGCCAAGCCTGGTGGTTACCAGGCCTCCGGCGTCGCTTTCGCCACTGGTGGACGCTGCCGGGCAGCTGGCGCTGTCGCTATGCTACGTCGGAGGGCACGCTGGACCCCGAGATTCTGGTGTCATCGCCGGGCGACGTCTGCCGGCATGACGGAGATGGAGGCGTTCTCGGACGCCAGTAGCGCACTGTCGGCTAGCCGCCGACACCCCTAAGGCGCCAACTATGGCAGTTTTAAGGTGTGTACAAATAGAATTTACATCACTGTAAGGCAGCCGTGGCAATCCTAGCACGAGAGCTACGGCTGCAGAAGTGCATGACATTGCTCTCATACAAGAGCCATACATAAACAACGGCCAAATAAAAGGCTTCGGTAGTTTAACCAGTCGTATCTTTTATAACTGTACTACCAATGATTCGAGAACATGCATATATGTCAGAAAGGGCATAGATGCCGCATGCCCTTGAATGTCTTCTGTTACAGGGACCTGACAACTGTCCAGGTCCAACAAAGAGGCAGGGCAAGCCGTAGTCATGGCTGCGGCTTACCTGCCGTATGAGAAGAGGGACCCCGTAACGCCGGAACTTGATGCTCTTGTGCAGCATGCGGAGAGTAAGAAGATGGACCTTATAATTGGGTGTGACGCTAATGCCCACAACTTACTGTGGGGCAGCACGGACACCAACGAAAGGAGAGAAGTTGGCTAGCTACTTGGTAAGTTCACCTTTACTAATCCTCAATAAGGGCAACAAACCTACCTTCTTTAATAGCGTTAGGAGGGAGGTTATTGATGTTACACTGGCCTGCAAAAAGGCATTTGGTAAAATAGACAACTGGCATGTGTCGGATGAGGTCACACTTTCTGACCACAACTACGTATGCTTCAGGTACAGGTATGACATGCCAAGGTCACAAACTGTTCGCAAAAAGAAACCCTAGGCACACACAAACTGGGTATCGTATAGAGAAGTCTCTTAGAGGCAGAGTTAGGAGCTCCAGGAACTAAGCTTAACTCAATAGTTGACTTAGAAATGGAAGCTCAGAGAATAGCGGATGGCATTAAAAGAGCGTGGATAGATAACTGTCCTGAACGGAAACCAAGGGTCCTAAAAGAACCATGGTGGACTTCCGAAGTGGCAAAAATGCGACAGGAGACAAGAAAACTCTTTAACGAGGCTAAAGCGAAAAAAGACTTTAGCGACTATCATAAGGCCCTAACCGAATACGGGAGAAAATGGTGCAAAAAACGAAGAAGGAAGTAGCATGGAAGCGTCAATGTGACACTATCAGTACACTACCTGAAGGTATGAGATTGGCGAAGGCTACATCCATTACCAAGGCTAACCCACTTTCGGCCGTGAAAGACGACGATGGTGTTTTGACGGAAACTGGTGAGGAAACTTTAAGAGTTTTATTTAAGACTCACTTTCCAGGTTGTGTTGAAACAAGAACTGATCCGCTGGATTTAAACTGCCTGCCGAATCTTGGGAGGTGAAAACCTTCAAAAGAGACTGGGAAGTGGCAAAGAAAGTGGTGGACGACGGAAAATTAAAATGGGCCATGGGGACCTTTCAACCCTTTAAGTCACCAGGGCCCGACGGCATCTATCCAATTTTCTTGCAACAGGGTATCTCCATACTTAGTCCTCATCTATGCAGGCTCTATAGGGCCTGCATAGCATTTGGGTATATGCAACCCGAAGCATGGAGATCGGTGAAAGTGACGTTTATTCCAAAAGCAGGAAAGGCGACATATGATGAGGCCAAGTCATCTAGGGCTATAAGTCTCCAGTCCTTTCTACTGAAATCATTGGAGAAAATGGTGGACAGATTCATTAGAGATGGTCCGCTTAGGAAGAATCCACTTCACAAAATGCAATGTGCTTATCAGCCTGGCAAGTCTGCTGAGACAGCTCTACATTATGTGGTGAGTCAGGCTGAAAAAGCGCTTGAGAATAAGGAGATCTGTCTGGGAGCTTTTCTCGATATAGAGGGAGCCTTCGACAGAACTACTTTCGAATCTATTAGCAGAGCGGCGACGGAACATGGTGTTCCTAACACCCTTTGTAGATGGATGGAGAACATGCTCAGGAGCAGAATTATAACGTCCGAGCACATGGGGGTAGGCTGTCAGCGTTGACGACGAAGGGTTGTCCGCAAGGAGGCGTACTTTCTCCAATGATGTGGAGTTTAGTAGTGGACTCCCTGATAGTCACCCTAAATAAAGGACCGATTATAACAGTTGGATATGCGGATGACATTGTCATTCTAATAAATGGGAAATTTCCTGACACAGTAAAAGGGATAATGAACAGAGCTTTAAGGGATGTGCAGAATTGGTGTAACTCAAATCACCTCAGCATAAACCCTACAAAAACAACCGTTATCCCCTTTTACGAGGCTCCGGAAGCTGACGGGTCTGCGCAACCTCAAGATGAATGGTACGGAGCTTGAACTGTCCAAGGAGGTAAAGTATCTAGGCGTAACACTAGATAAAGAGCTTACTTGGAATACACATGTTAGCAACATTATAACAAAGGCCACGAGGGTATTTGGCATGTGTCGGAATACCTACGGTAAAACATGGGGCCTTAAACCCTATATCATAAGATGGGTATATATAATGATGATAAGACCCATATTGACCTACGGTGCACTAGTTTGGTGGCCGAAAGTCCAACAGGTAACATGTGTTGACGCTCTTAGGAAGCTGCAGCGGATTGCCTGCTGTATGGATTTCCGGAGCTTTTACCACAACGCCTACAGCAGCAATGGAGGTTATCCTAGGTCTGCCACCGCTACATTTGCACATCGAAGGCGAGGCCTGTAAAGCACTATACAGACTAGCAACTGCTGGTTTATGGAACAGGCAAGCACCAAGGACAAGGCATCTGCAAATGGAGACGGCGCACGGACTCGAAAGGATGTTGGATATGGGTAGTGATAAAATACTCCCAGTGTACAACTTCAAAAAGAACTATAAAACATATGTCCCCACGAGAGACGAATGGAAGGGCGAATTTCGACCCTCAGAAGAAGAATGCTTGATCTGGTACACGGATGGGTCAAAAACTAACGATGGAACAGGCGCAGGAATCTATTCAAAGGACAGACAACTGTATCAGAGCATGGGACGGTACCCTACAGTCTTCCAAGCGGAGACTTATGCGATTACCGTCTGTGCGAAACTGAATCTAGAGGAGGGCGTGGGAGAAATCGCACCATCTACATTCTTACTGATAGCCAATCAGTTCTCGCTGCCATCAGCTCTGGTAGGACTGGGTCTGGTCTGGTCTTAGACTGTGTCAGGTCGCTGAACAAGTTGGGGCAGCACAACAGGCTGAGACTAGTCTGGGTGCCGGGTCATGCTGGGGTGGCGGGCAACGAGAAAGCTGACGAGCTTGCAAGGAGAGGATCGAGCAATCCGCTAATCGGAGCTGGAGCCTTTTGTAGGACTGTCATATGGTATGGTAACTACGGCAATTAATGCAAATGTTGAAAGTAAACAAAGAGCAGAATGGAGCGAACTAGGTGGTGTCATCCACTCTAAGGCAACACTTGGTGCTAGCAACACACAGTGGTACAAAAAGATCTGTAAACTAAACAGAAAACAGACAAGAACTTTAATGGGAGCCCTGACCGGACATTTCGAATGTCGTGGGCACCTGTTCAAACTAAAACTTGTCGAAAGCCCGCTATGTCGGGTGTGTGCAGAAGCAGAGGAGTCTATGAAGCATATTATGTGTGATTGTGACTCGCTGGCTAACAAGCGACTGGCCCTCTTTGGAACTGCGTATCCGGAACTGGAGGACTACAGGCACATCGCAGCAGGTGACATCCTGAAGCTTATGCAGTCCTTCTTCAGGAATCCCGCTGTGTGTGAGTAAGGCTTGGGGGTAAGTACAAAAGGGTCCAAGACTCGACGTGCTTCCGTGAACACGGACCCCGTTGCAAGATAAGATAAGATAACGTACAGAATGGCTACTCACCGCTCCGCACTCATTTCAAATACCGCACCGCACCCAGTACTTCGTTGTAGACATCACTGACACTGGAACGAGGGCTGGCGCGTAAGCGGCGCACTTTTCGCGCCATTTTGATTGATAACCACTACACTAATTTGCGAGCGTAATATTTAAGTAATTTGCGAGCGTAATATTTAATTAATTTGCGAGCGTTGGAAGTGTTTAAGGTGTAGTTTAGTGTTAAATAAAATGAAGATTGACGTACAACGAGTATATTGGTTCACATGTAGAGGCTGGCGGCGAACACGATGTCCCGCTTGAGCAGTTTGATGGCGTCGCTGAATTTGTTCTCCAAGTCCGTGTTGCCGATGTTCTTGGCGGCCTGGCATAGCTGCCGCAAGACTTCTTCTAGCCGACGCATGCAGCGGATTATTGAACCTGCCATATTATTATACACATTGAAATACTATCGACGATGTCAAATGTCCACTTCTGTCAGACTACCCTATTTCTTAAGCCAGGTTTCACCTATTCGCACAGAATGGTGTAACAAGCATCTATCCCAAAGTTTCGCGTTTTTTAGCAAAAGTATCTGCGCACCAGGACTCTATTCCCGTAGGAAATCGGGGTCTAAAAGCCTAGACCATTCTAGGATGTGGACTATCCATTAACGAAATTTCATTAAAATCTGCTCAATAATTCAGAAAAGACTTTGATTCGAACTTCAAAATACCGATACGAATTAAAAAATCCAAACTATACTAATATTATAAATGCAGAAGTCTGTCTGTTAGGCTTTCACGGCTAAACCGTTAAACCGATTTTGATGATATTTGGTATTATTATATAGTTCAAGACCCGAAAACATTGACTTTTTTTCAAACATCAACCCCTAATGTGCATTTTTTTCTTTTCATTTCATTTAATCACAAACAATTTTTACATTGTGTTTGATATTACAATTAATTAATAGGGGTGAAAGTTTGTATGAAAAACACACAAGACATACTTTTTGCCGCGGGCGGAGCAGCGGGCAACAACTAGTAATAAATAAACAAAGATATACCTTCAAATACATCAGTCATCTTGCAGATCTGCAAGAAGGAGGCCCCCTTGGCCCACGCC
>JAEMBS010000292.1:0-31867 GCA_018467065.1 Ephestia elutella
AATTGCTTGGAATTCTTAATATTTGCATAATTAGGTCTGAGTGCCAATCACTGGAGGGGGGCCAACGATAGTACCATCTCCCCTACCTTGAATTCGTCTCCGCCGTTGAGGCACTGCAGATGGTGCGTGAGCTGCCAGTACGTCATCTGGGGTCCGTACGGCGAGTACATGAACCACCACGACGCCGCGCCCACTGTGGCCGCGCCTACGTAGCCTCCGATAGCCATGTACCTGGATGACAATAGTATATTGTCAATAGGGCGACAAATCTGATGACTTATTGCTGGGAAATTTCAAAGGGGGGATGGAAAACAACTTTAAATTAAGGTCCTAAATCTTTAGATATTTTACATACCCTATCATAGACACCACACATCAAATATTATAAGATTTCATTTTCAACAGTATTTTATATCAATAGCCTATATCCATGGTAATAATGGAGGGCGGATTCCAAGTAGACTTCCAACCACTTCTTAAATGCAAGTTTCGTTGGATTACCTGAAGAACAGCCATCCAGAGATGAGACCCTCATCAGCTTTACGGGGGGGCTTGTCCATGATGTCAAGATCCGGGGGGTTGAAGCCGAGGGCAGTAGCGGGCAGGCCATCAGTAACCAGGTTGACCCACAGCAGTTGGACCGGGATCAGAGCCTCGGGCAGACCCAGGGCGGCGGTCAGGAAGATGGACACCACTTCACCGATGTTGGACGAGATCAGGTAACGGATGAACTGCTTCATGTTGTTGTAAATGGCACGGCCTGCGTGAAAAATTATGTTGAATGGTTTGTTGGCTAGCATTCTGAACGCACAATAAAGCTGATGGATCTAAACATTTTTCTCTATATAACATCTTCATTGGAGAAAATATATGAGAAAAAGTTAGGGTCGTTGGTAGTTTCGCACCACAAGCGATTGAACTGTGGTGCAAAACAATCAAAGACCCAAAAGTTATAGATATGTACAAACAGACTATTAAAAGGTGTGTTACAAGAAAATTAAATATAATGAAATAAAACTGAATTGAAATAAAACTCTTGAGTGATGCCACTGTGTTGGATAAAACTTGTTTGTTCAATAAAGTTGCACCCTAATAATATTCACAATTTAAACCCTATGCCTTTGTAATTCGTGTTGTGCTATTCTGTATTGTTTCAAAAAAACAGTCGTTTTAATTTATATAAGACAATGAAATAAATGGGACATGAACTAATTACGAACTTTTACTACGTGTGGAGTGTTTAATATGCCATCAGAATGTGATTCCCTACCTTCCTCGACGGCAGCGACAATGGATGAGAAGTTGTCGTCAGCCAGCACCATCTCGGCGGCGGACTTGGCGACGGCGGTGCCGGAGCCCATGGCGATACCGATCTCGGCCTTCTTTAAAGCGGGGGCGTCGTTCACACCGTCACCAGTCTGAAATGTTCAGGTCACAGAAATAAGATGAAGATCAAGACCGTTTTTAGACTATTTCATTAGTGTTACCAACACTATTTCATTAGTAATGACGTAAGATTGGAGGCGTGCTTAGGGTGTGGCTTATGCAAAAATTGACACGGGCGATTCCTTAGCAACGACTCATTTTATAATGTAGTCCTACAATTACTGTTCTTTAATACTACAAACTTTAAGCCTTGGCTTATTAACCTCATCATATTTCAAGTAAATTCTACTATATTTTTCCAGCTAACAAAAACATAATATATATGGAAATCTGATCACAAACTCTTGTTCTATACAATTTAACCGTGACAACTGAGAGTATATAGTTTATAAACACATGGGCCTAACGTAAACATGAACATGCGCTAATAGCGTAAAGATCAAATAATATCTACAAAGTTTACTAAATTATGAACAGTATTATTTTCATACCAATGAATAGTATTGTTTGTTTGGACTGTTCGGTTTTGATTTGTCTGTGTGTTTGGTATTGTTTAGCGATAGTATGCTATTGGCATTACAGTTTACAAGATTTTGTTGTTGTGAATATTTGCCAGAGTGAACAAGGTAGCCATCGAAGATATCTCGTACAAGATTTTATATCAGTTTCATGTTGGATGCAAGTGTATTTCTTGTCTTGTGAAATGATGACAAGAGCTTGATGAGGCAAAGAAGTATCTGACTTTAGCAACATATTGGACGGATGGAACCAAGGTTGTCGCAGACCATGCAAACTGGAAAAGAAACTGTAGGAAAGCGGACCGAAGCGGGTTGAGGATGCAACCTGGAAAGCGCTCAGATGAGAGAAAGAGAGAAAAGATATGGAAGGTGAACTCACCATAGCGGAGATCTCGTTCATGCTCTGCAGGAACTCAACAATCTTGGACTTGTGCGCGGGCTCCACGCGGGAGAACAGGCGGGCCTTGGCGCAGGCGGCGCGCTGCTCCGACACCGGGAGGTCGTCGAACTCGCGGCCCGAGTACGACTTGCCGGTCGTGTCCTCGTCTTCGGTGAACACGCCGATACGTCTGGAAGAACACAGTGGAACGTCAATAGTAACATAAATAATTAAATATAAACGGACAAATCACACAGATTGAGCTAGCCCCAAAGTAAGTTCGAGACTTGTGTTATGGGATACTAACTCAACGATACTATATTTTATAACAAATACATATATAGATAAACATCCAAGACCCAGGTCAATCTGAAAAAGATCATTTTCCATCTTGACCTGACCGGGGATCGAACCCGGGACCTCCGGTGTGGCAATCCGGCGTGATGGCCACGGAGGTCGTCAAATCAGTGCTATTGAATCTTTTATGGAGAAATAAAGAAACTTGTTACTTCCTAAATAATTACCTGCAGATAGCTTCAGCGGTGGCCTTGTTGTCGCCAGTGATGACAATTACACGGATGCCAGCAGCGCGGCAGCGGACGATGGAGTCGAATACTTCTTTACGGGGAGGGTCCAACATGCCCACGACACCGACGAAGGTGAGGTTGACTTCATAAGTGTAGAATTTGGTGGAGTCTCCGAGGTCCATTTCGTCGGGCTTCATCGGGCTGTCAGCGGTGGCCAGGGCCAAGCAACGCAGTGTGTCGCGGCCGGTACCGTATTGGCGGGTCAGGTCCAGGATGCGGTTCTTCAGAGAGGATGTCAGAGGAACCTTAGCAGTGCCGACACGCGCGTGGCTGCAACGCTCCAACACACCTTCGGGTGCACCCTTAACGAACAGTTTGGGACCGGTTCCGAGGCGGGAAGGCTTAAGAGGTGTGCAGTAGGTGGACATGGATTTCCTGTCACGGGAGAATTCCAGGGTGAATTCTTTCTTCCATTTGGTCTCAATCTCCTGGCGGACGACGATAGCGGAGGAACGACGGTCAAGGCCGGTCTTGGGGACGTTGAAGGGGTTCATCTTCTCAGCGAGCACGATAAGGGCGGTCTCGGTGGCTTCACCGACTTTCTCAAAAGCCTGTTTGAACTCGTTGAAGTCGATAGCGGAGTCGTTGCACATAATGCAAATGGTACCCAATTCCTGGAGAGCGTCGAATTCGCCGGCCTTAACCTTCTGTCCCTTCAGGTAGACATCGCCGATGGGTTCGTATGTGGATCCAGTGATTTCGAATTCCAGGAAGTTGCTGTCGTTGCCCTCGATCTTCTCGAAGATGAACATGCGAGAGACGGACATCTGGTTAGTGGTGAGAGTACCGGTCTTGTCTGAGCAAATAACAGATGTGCAACCGAGGGTTTCTACTGAAGGTAGAGATCTGACAATAGCGTTCTTCTTGGCCATACGTCTGGTACCCAAAGCGAGACAGGTGGTGATGACGGCGGGCAGACCTTCAGGGATGGCGGCGACGGCCAGGGCCACGGCGATCTTGAAGTAGTACACGGCACCCTTGATCCAGCTTCCGCCGTGGGCGGGGTCGTTGAAGTGACCGATGTTGATGGCCCAGACGGCAACGCAAATAACGGAGATGACCTTAGACAGCTGCTCACCGAACTCATCGAGTTTTTGTTGCAGGGGTGTCTTGATCTCCTCAGTCTCAGACATTTCAGTACGGATTTTACCAATGGCAGTGTTGAGGCCGGTGCCGATGACGATACCGCGGGCTTTGCCGGCGGCGACGTTGGTACCGGAGAAGAGAATGTTCTTCTTGTCCTGGTTGACGGCGCGGGGGTCGGGAATGGCGTCTGTGTGCTTGATGACGGAGACAGACTCGCCAGTCAGGATGGACTGGTCGATACGGATGGTAGTGGAGAAAATCTTGATTAGGCGGATATCGGCGGGAATCTTGTCTCCGACGGACACCTCCACGATGTCACCGGGGATGATTTCTTTCGCTCTGATTTTCTGTACGCCGGATTTGTCGCCTCTTATTACTTTGCCCATTTCGGGCTCGTATTCTTTTAAAGCTTCTATGGCGGATTCGGCATTTCTTTCCTAAAATTAAAATGTTTATTTCAAGACAAATGGGTTTTAGTGGCATTAGGGTCATGTAATGTATGATAAATGTATGCTTTACCTGCCATACTCCTACAATAGCGTTAGCAATAAGAATAAGTAAAATAACGAAGGGTTCTACAAACGCTGTAAACGCGTCTTCATGTTCTTCAAATAAAGCTAAAACCTGAAAATGCAAAAAACTGGTTAATAACATTTTATATGACCGTCAAAAGTGTATATTCTTCCAATGGAATATTCAATATACTCACGAAAGAAATAATAGCGGCTAACAGCAAAATCTTGACTAAGAGGTCATCAAATTGTTCCAGGACTAACTGCCATATACTTTTGCCTAGAAAGAAAAAAGTAAAGACGTGACAAATGTTTATATAGCTGGGAAACTAAGTGCTCCTCCATTTTTCAAGAGAACAAAAGAGACAATCTTGAGAGCTTCATTTCCAATATCGAGCGAGTATGTGGGAAAACGGGGTCGAGTTTCTGCGATAAAATTTTCTCCTTCAAAGCTTGGCGTCTTCAAATTTAATTTATTTTTCCGTAGGAACGAGATTGTCAGGTTATATCGCAGCAAGGTAAGTCTTGAAATATTGTTTAACGAGCAAAACCATATTATAGTTAGTTTTCCATATAAAAGATCAAACAGCATTTCATATGAGGTAACAAAACTAATGACCTGCGATACATAATATTTTAATAACCCTATTACATGAATGTCTTTGGAACACAGGTTTTGTAATGCATTTTACTTATTAAATATATCTTACGTTGATCAGTGCGCACATTTGAAAGTTGTGAGGTAAACGAATTGTCGCCAAAAGCCTTGACATAGTTTTTATTTGAACTTATGTTTCTACGTAGTCTTTTGGCGCAGATGATTTGTTTCTTGTACTGTACAGGTATTATTGTCAAATTTTATGAAAGGTAACCGAGGTCAATGATCGGATGTGCCATTAAAACGATTTTGCTTGCTTCAGATTACTTAGCTTTTGACTTTCCCATGTACACATATAATTTGTATGTAATAACATTATTACATAGGGAATATATTAGGTTAACTCTCAACAACATTAATCAAATTGTACATACTCCTCAACCCCTAGTCCAAACCTTGGACATGGAAAGATCGAAATTGTCATAAGTTCCATTTTAGGTAGGTGTAGGTAATCGATACCACCTTCGCCAAAAGTACCCGTCCTTTATATGGTTTGATTATTAACTATTAGATATCTAAAGCTAAGTATACTTATGAAACCGTCGGGCCTCATGCTTACCTTCTTCTGCAGGCAGTTCTGTAAAGAGGAAAGAACCATAATTAGAGTTTTGAATAAAACATCAAAGGAGTAAATTTAACAGACGATAAACCAGTCAGAGCAGGCATGCGATCTATCTCGGCAGTTACGAGCGAACATAAATACACATAGACTAGGTGCTGAATAGGAGCGCTTGCTAGCTGGCTAGATGTGCGCTGGTATGCCGCTAAATATGGAGTCTGCGGATGCAAACATCACATAATAACGTTATACAAACGTCTCTGGCAAGCCAAACTATAATTGTAGTCGCAAAATGTCGCTGCACGCAGTGTCATAATCATAAATCATATTTTGTATAGTGTAGTGCATAGAAGAAAATTTAAGTAGGTATTGTTTTTTTTTTTTTATATTCATATTTATCCATAACTTATCGACAAGCGTAACACGCTTTAGTACTCATTGCCATAAGGTCAAAAATGTATTGCTATTTTGTAACTTTTAATCAATTAAAAGACAAAATCTAGGAATACAATTTACAGTTGTCAATCGGCTCATTTTTATGTCGCTCCGCTTCGCTGACTACACCTAGGGTTCTGGGAGAATCGCCTGCGCCTATTTGCTGAGTCTGGTCATTTACATATTTTTATTTTGACACAATGTCAGAGAACATTCAACATGCACATTTAAATTTTGATATACATTTCACACTTGTATTATTACTACCATTGTTACTATGTTGCATGCTATTTTTCAATGTGTAAAAGGTTGAGAATAAATCATTTATCTATCTATACATTTTTGACCCTATAGCAAAGATTAGAAAATCTTAACACGCTTGTCGATAAGTTATGGAAAAATATCGATATTCTCCTTGCCAACAAGAAGAGGCTCACTGACGTAATTTCAAAGCAACTGACGATACAGGTTGGATGAGATATCTGTATCATTTTTATTTTGCAAGTGGCGTTGGCATGGGCACACACTCGGGCGCCTGCCGCGCGGTGTGACGTCAAAATACTAGCTGGCATTCTCCACAACCTGCGCACTATAGCTACACCTACTATTTACTCTCAATCAGTGTTATCAGTCTGCGCCTGAACAGGTTCTCGATTGTATGCAAATGGAACTGATAGCGTTGACAAAGAACCAAAATACTAACTCGAATATCAGGAAGTTATCATACGAGTCCAATGCCGCGAACCGCGCGGTGAACGATATAAAAAAAATAGCTTATCTCTAATAGTGTTTGTGTACATGTGTGTTAAATAAAGCTAAACACACAGTTGGCGATAAAAGGATTTTGTAGCGAGGAGCACTGATTAAATTAAAAGATTTGAATTCTTTTGTTGTTACACATATTGTCTGAAACTTATCGTCTACTGACATCAGGCCAACTTTTGATAAAATCGCACGATAAAATAGTAAAATTAGCTCATTTAGTCTGCCATCTCATGCAAATATTTATATGGGAAATAATGCAAAAAATAATAACGCGCATTAACAAAACGAAGAACAAAACATGTTGTTAAGAAACAAAGGATTCACTCTACCCTTCTAAAGTTACCTACAATGACGGAAACGTGTGTCATACTCCACGGGGTAAAATTAGTACAGTACAATACAACTCTTAAAATAAACGGACAACTGGAAGCTGTGTAACTAACCAGTTGACAACCATGTTGTCGATTATGCTAAGGTTAAGTTATAATAGTGTTTCAATGGCTTTTCAACAGTAGAGCTTATTGGCATATGCTAGTAACAAGGAATGTAAAAAAATGCAACTATTGAAACACCACTGATACAATTTCATATAACGTATCGACACCCAGTTTTCCAGACGCAGAAGAAAAACATTTAAATGTATTGAAAATGAAACAGCAGCGGTTGATTGCGTTAATATACAGACAAAGAAAAAAAAAAGAAATAAGCCAGTTCTTAAAGGAAAAGGTAGCAACTACTAGAGCAGTCTTATAAGTTGTTGCGTTGGAGTGACCTGCACAATGACCTCTACGTCAGCGTTGACGTAATTACGACCGCTAACGTTGTGGAATCAATTGTTTTCGTGCACGTAACTAATGACTGATCAATGGTTATTTCCTGAGATGGGCGAAGGACGCCTGAGCATGCTAGTTAAAGGATATGTATGTGTATGTGTGTATGTAGTTGTATATCATACTGCAAATCGCTATATTTTTTATTATCTTCAGGGCCAAGATTATTTGGACAAAATAAATGTATATTTCATTTGATGGAAATGGAAAGATATCGTAAAGTGTCAATCAGTATTTTCAATACAGGCATGGTAAGTTATTATTGTTGATTGTTAGAAAACTATAGCCACCCCTGGGGAGGTGAAATAGGTTAAAGGTACAGGGGTTAAAACGATAAATGTTATTAAGCAACTCGTTCATTGTCGGAAAAACGATTCGTCAAAATTCAACTCTGTAACATTTCAGAGAAATGAACCCACGTTACAAAAATGATTTTACATATCTCTTGCTCTGTAAGTACACCCTTACACCCCTGAATGCCGGGGTGTATGACTATCATTACAGCATAGGTTTTGGAATTTGAAAAAAGAACTGTCATACTCATACTGCACGAAAAATATTTTTAAAAAGTTAATATTTTTTTTCTCGGTATCGATAAATTACTCGAATCGGAATCTAGACAATTTATTTTAATTAAATACACATTTTTTTCTTCTTAATAAATGTTCATTGAAACCTGCTGTCTTGTTGTTTACTTACCTCACAATCGATATGTAAAGCAGAGTATTTATCTCGGGCGTAAGCATCAATTGCATACTCGGGTTAATTAGCGCCTTCGCTTCGCTCAGGCGCCAAAAACCTCGTATGCAATTGATGTCATACAGCCCTTGGTTAATAATCTACTATTTTTCCCGTCTACATAACGTTAAGCAGTTACTCATGATGTCCAAGATGCGTCTGCATCCTTATTACGCTGTGGTAAGGCGTTTGCTTGGGAAACCAATTTTCCACTTTCAGTTACTGTCGCTTACGCGCAGCGTGCGCCAAGTCAATCGTTGTGCCGATTCTATTGCATCTTGCATCTGATTCTTTATCATTGGTCTGTAGAAAACGTAAGCATTGCGAAACCAATATTAATCTACCCTCATAAGACTCGATGTACAAATGGTCAATCATCTGCAATCGGCTTGCGGGCAATGTGCGGTACGTCAATCGTTGTGCCGACTCTATTTGCGTTCGGTCTTTCTGTGCCGTCCGGCCGCTGGCAAAGAGAGTAATGTAAGCAATTAATCAACATCTCTATGACATCCATCAGTTTTAGTTTGGTGCTTTCTTTGGGATGCGCATCGGCGGGATAAATGCCACTGAAATACAACTTCTATTCTGTCACCAAATCAACTAGTACTTACCCAAGGAGGTAGGTATACCTACGTAGGTGAATGCATTCATGTGGCTTGACGTGACAGCTTTCAATAAATTAAGAAAAAAAATCTACACTAAAATATTTACTTGTGATAAACAACATAAAACGTGAATCAATTTATCTGTTTTGGTAAAAAAAAGTATCAAACAAGTTTTAATTGAACAAAAAATACACAAACGTGTTAATTGTGTCATTCAGGTTTTTGCCTTGCCAGCGTCAATATGGAGTCGCTAATCATCAATAAACATAACAAGCACATATAACAGAGCAGACGATAGATGCTCACGACTTCCTATAAAGAGCCACGTCAAATCGCCGTACGTACGTGCTTTGACTGTCTATGCCGTAACACAATATACAATTCGAGAATACATAAGCAAGTTATGGCTCTCGTTAAATGTCAGCATGCTTTGCATAATATGAAAACTGGAAATAGCTGTCGGGTGCAGGGTACATAACATTGGCCTTAAGACATTATTAGAAATGTAACAATAATATGTGAGCACACAAGATCCACCTCGTTGCCGTGTACAGGTGGCTCGTGCCGACCTTCACTTCAATTGTGTTGTTACAATCATAAACAAGCGTTTAATATTGAATCTATCAATATTAGTCCCCGTGAGACGCGTCAGTCAGTACATCCTTGCAAGCCTTTGAGTTGCAAGCATAGTTAGACAATTATAATAAGCCTAAAAAATAAACAAGATATGTAAGTATACAAGCGATAGGTTATCACCTTATCAACAAAAGATCTGAATAAAATTAAACAACAACATAGGTTATCATAACCTTATCAGAGATAAAAATACGAGGAACGACTTTAACTCTTAATTGATGGAAGGCCACCAAGTGAACTACGCTAAAATATTGACTTATTACTATAGGCAGTTATCAATCATTCTACCTAAAGTGCTGTTAATCGATTGATTACATTTATATAGCGTACACCTGTTTACATAATATACATTTGAAAGCAAAATGCTCGCTTCGACCAGATTTTCTGCCCTAATTACGCCGCGCAAAGGTAAAACTGAACGGTGCAAACAATGCAGATAAGGATGATGTTATAAAATTAGGTTTTGTCAATACATTTGAATGCGTACATCGGAACGTGAAGGAGATCCATTGATCAAACTCGCTAACGTAGACCGTCCGAAATTAACCGTGCCTATACATATAATATTTCTAGGCGGTTTCACAGCACACCTATCTCAGTTAGAGGTATTCCTGAGTCTTGCGATTAATTCGCCAGCCTAGGCCAATACCTTGGCAATTCATACATTCAGTAGTTCCAATATTTTTTTTAGATATAATACATTCTAGCATAAATTTTAATATCGGCGACATAGTAGCAGTCTTTAATACTTAATACATAGCAGGATTTGTTAACGGCTGTGTAGTATATATGGAACATTTGGTACCTGTAACAAGTACTGTTTAGTATTCGTGAGAGAGTTTACAGAAGATTCGGTGGATTTTAAGACTTATCTCGTTAAACTAGGTAGTACTAACCTTGTTTGCTATTGACATACCTACATACACTTGTATCTTATTGAATCAACAGATGCAGTTTTAAATAAGCAAAGTAAATAAATTGTGACAATCACAAATCTGATGGAGACAATTAAATAAACAGATGCCGTTTTAAATAAGCAAAGTAAATAAATTGTGACAATCACAAATCCGATAGAGACACAACTATATCTGTGGATGGAAAGATAGTGAAGTAATTAAAAAAAACGCTGAAGTGGTATTTGTGGCCCTACAGACTGTTATCCCACTTGCGTCTTGGAAACGGGGGGAAACCCGTCAGCAAGTCATATTTTGCCTCTTATATTTGTACGGGATACTTCTGTCTACTTTTAAACTTCAGTTTTATAGATTTCATCGTAAAACTAACGAAGAAAATTACAAGAAATCGCAGAGTACTGTGCAAATGAGCAAATTGTGTCGCTTTATCAGCAATGTCATTACGCTGTGTAAACTATTGAATATATTATGGGTTTGTAGGTTTCGAGGACAAATATGTATAAGGATAAAAATTAGCATTACGTATGGATCGTTGGTTTTAATATTAAAAAAAACCTACGATTCCACAGGTAAATAAAGATAAGCATCATGCTACTTTTTTACACTATAAAAAACCGGCCAAGTGCGAATCAAACTCGCGCACCAAAGGGTTCCGTACACGCAAAGCATCTCACATTATAGCTCTAACTAAAAGTTCAAATAGTTTCAAAAACAAACTTAACTTTGCAGTTCGATCCCTAAGACTACTGAATCCAGCGCAAAAATAAGTTTGTAACACTTTTTTTTTTACTTCCAAATACCTATTTACAATTTTTAAATTTATTCCTGTATAAGTACATTTAGACCTTGCTTTTTGCCAAATTTCATAATTTTAGGTCAACGGGAAGGTTGTATCCCATAGGTTTTGATTACTGCCTGAAATCGCAAAATATGCAATAATTCGCAACATTTACGGTAATATCTCTTGATCGCGTTGACTTATAATTTTGATTATTTTTTTTTCTGAAAGAGACCGTGGATCCGAGTATTCGATATTAATTTCAACTTGATATCTTTAAGCGTTCCTGAGAAAAAAAAGTTTGACAGACAGACGGACAACAAAGTTATCTTATAAGAGTTCCGTTTTTGCCTTTTGAGGTACGGAACCCTAAAAAATATTATTTTTATTTCAAATTAAGCTTTATTTAACCCGCAGTTTTCAGCAATGTGACTGCGTTTATTTTGAACGGTTTACAGCAGTGGCAGAGGGTAAATAACCATGAGATGAGTTATACAAGCCCGTTAAAATAAACAAAGAGTATGTTACGTTAGATCTGTACCGTTCACAAAAAAACTTTGGCAGCATTTGTAAAATAGAAACGACAAAACAAATCTGGCGAAATGGAAAACGAATGAAGCGAAAGGTGCTTTCACTGCACAGCGCAAAAAAATCGTGTCAGCGAATTTGAAACCTATCTATTAATCGAGATTTAGTCAGATAGATGGATAGAATGTTCGTTATATAGAATAATTTATACAAGATTTTATACTAAAACTGAACTAATGTTATAAGTAAAAGTAACATTATTTCTTTTACTACCTACCTATTTAAACCAGGGCTTGCATACCTGGTTAAAATTCTAAACCAGCTCACTCGATGCGCCATACATTTAAAAAAAGAGCGTTTTAAATCAGTTACGGTTGAGCAAAACCATATATTATTTCTGGTTATGTTCAAAGCGCGATATCATTTCAGTTCCTGTTCAAAATACCGGAAAGACCCAAAATATTTTGCTCTTTTCGACGATCGTGTTCTATCTCGCTCTAACTATGATTATTTCTCACTCTCGCTCGATATAAATCTAACCAATCTACACGCTGAGACTTGCAAATGCGTAAGTGAGATAAAACGCTGAGCCACGGAAATATGCGCTGAGCGATATACCCGTCCTTGTCACTCGCCCGCGCGGGATTAACCAGGTAATTTCCGCTCGCGAAACCGATTCAAAAGGGTTTTCACTCCGATCGTAATGGCCCGAGCGTTACTGCGTAACCAGGTCAAAACACTTATTTTTTAGGTTTTTTATTAACCGGTTTCAAGCCCTGATTTAAACAATGCTTCTACCTAATAGAATCTTAGTCGGACATTCCCTTGGTATTAATTAAGTTTAACCAATTTAATACCAGGGGCAGAGGCCCCTCCGTATTTGACTGAAGCTCCAATATAAATTGGATTGACTTATCTATGTCAATTCAAATATGATTTTGATCAATCAATAAATCTGTCGTCTAGTGTCTACTTGCGCATGCGCGTAAATTATACAATTTTATCACTGATAGGTACATCTTGATGATTTTCAAGCGATCCGTACCAATCAATAAGAAGATTGATAACCCAATTAGACACAAATTACGCCAATTATGTCCAATGAAAAATGTTTAACACTAAAACATACATGTTAAATCGAGCATACAGTTCAATCGTCCCTTTCTATATTTATAATGAAAAAGAGTCGGCGAGGTGAGCAGGGTGCGATAGGTACGCACCAATGACATTGTCACGGCTCAGGGCTCTGGCCTGTGCTCGTCACACGCACCACCACCCCGAGGGCCTGTCACACTTCTGTCACTATAAATAAACGACACTGACGCACTAATGCACAATCTTCCATCCATCATCCCGCCCCAAGTTTGTTCGATATTTTTTTTACTTCTATTGCAATCTGTCCCATTTACGACATTAAACAATAGTTTTAAGGTCTCTCCTAACTAGCTCTTCGATATTTTTATACAACTGCCCTTAGGATTTAATTTAAGCTGCAAACTTCGTAGGCGTAGGAGCAGTAGTTCCAGGCCTATATTATATTTTTGTGGAATTATTAAAATATATGATAGCTTGTACCTTACATTAAAAAAGAAATCTTGAAATGATATCTAAAATAGGTAAGGATATTCCTGCCTTCCTATACTGTGTTTTGATTTAGATTTATAACATTTAGAAACCTATCTATATGTTTTATTCTTCCTACATCAATTTAATTCCGATAATAAATTAATTAGACTTTACTTCTACTTTCTACTTTAAAATTTGATATAGCTTCAGCATTTGTTTTCACGCTTCACCCTACCGTACCTAGGTACTATATAGGTACAATGCATAAGCGGCCTAAACGCTAAACAATGAGCATATTCAATTTGATGCAATCCCAGACTCAGTTCTAGATACCTATACGAATCTTAGCTTCATAATCCCGAATCAATCACTCTAAAGTAAATGGAATTATTGGCTCTTAGCTAAAGGATGTCTACTCCAAAAATAACCGCTCAGTGGCTGTACACGAAAATAATTTGGGTGGCTCATCAGCGCGGCTCATCAAGGAAACATTTGTCAGGGCAGAGCTAAACAATAACAGTCTGGCCGGTCTAACAAATTAGTATCTCGGATGGCCGAGACTACAATAGACAGACGCGATTTTTCACATTTCGCGTCCAACTGGATGCTACTACGCAGAATATTTGATATTCGTCATAACAAAACGTCTTTTAACGATGCCAGTCGAAACGCGTCATAATGAGAAACGTGATTGTTATGAATATTTATCGTACTTATTTTTTTTTATTACAAAGAATGATCAATGAGTAATGGCAACATATTCGTGTCGTTTACTTACTTTAATATAATGTTAGGAATTGCTAGGGTCTCCAGTTCTCCACTCACACACCACTCATCTATATGTATGTTTTTTTAAAATGATGATTTGGAGATATAAAGTTTCCTACATGTTAATCTGTCTAGTATATTATAGAATATGATGAGATACTTGAATAATAAAACTTAGTACTTATATTTTGTCAGCCCTTGTCAACGATGCTAGCATCTTCTCTATTTTAAGTGCAGTTGTCAACACAGGTGATTCACGGCCAAATCCACCCAGCTGGCAAAGCTTCAAATGACCCTGACTGATAGTTAATACAAATGCCTTAAAAAGCGTGGGCATTAATTTATAAATTGAAAACATAAAAGCGATCGCAATTTTTTAAAAATAAAATTGGGTTATTCAACTTATATTATTCTGCATCTCCACTAATTAAATAGTAAATAAAACACCAGAATTACCACTTTTAGGTGCTTAAAGAAAGCTATCAAGAATTTAAATTATCAAGATGAATAATTTTAATTAATTTTTTAATGCTACTTACTACGAAAACAAATTAACTTAAACTAGTGAATCATAGTAAGTCAATATAACATGAATAACTCTAATAGATACCTACAGTCAATTTTATTTAGACAGTCATAAAAATGATTGGAGTCAATGGTCAATTTATATTTATACAAGTGGAATTAACCTATCACCCTTTGATGTGTATATTGTATAATCCATGGTAATATGATAAAATGAATACAAATGAGTCTGTCTGTTGTTTAGGTACTGATCTGGGTCTAAAACTAGATGTAGACTAGATTTTTGGCATTATGAAATGACTTTCGTATGAAGCCTTAAGAATTTCATAATATCAAAGTGCTTTTATGTATTCCACTGTAACTATGTTATACAATCAGTGTGTGTAGTTTAATCCTTTAGGTTGGATACTTATGTACATAACATAATCTTGGAAGGGAGTGATGTATTGAGTTTGGAATTAGTTATCATCAAATGCAAACATTCATGCTCTGAAATCGAAATGCCTATTGTTTTTGCTAACTTTAAATCATAATTTTGTCTCAATGGTTTTTCAATAGTAAGTAGTGTTTTGTTACATCCTAGTAAAGCTATGTAACTAGAACTATCTACTATTAAACAATAATTTAGACACAATTATGACTTAATGATACCAAACTCTACAACCTGGTAATACAACAAAAAGATAAAAAAAGATTATGTATGTACCATTGCTATTAAAATCTTTATAAAAGCTTTTTAGTGTATTGCTGATATCACACATCAAAAAATCTTATAACACTGTGACATGCTGATAATTTTCCACTGCTGAAACTTTTTGCAGTTTGAAACAGCTCATTTTTTTTTATTTGTATGAACTCAAGTTAGTTTTGTCAAGTTATCTTGTATGTCAATAGCAATACGCAAGGTGAAGTGCTGATATCCTATGCCTAAGACATGTAGTTTTTCAGAACCTCCCACAATTAAATTTATTTTTGTAACTTATAGATTCTTCATCCACTTTAATTAAAATGCCCATGCAAGCAGAGACCCATAGCACTGCTACATACTACACAGGCTACATATTAAAATTGTATTAATTTATAAGTAAGCTGTAATGGTTCAAGTTATTGTTTGTTACATTCTCAAAGTATTTAATCGGTTGTATGTAATCTTAGCTCCACAACGCTTCTGATCACTTCAAGATTATTAAGCTATCTATTGCCATAGCCAGTGCTTAATCAGTAGGCAGGTAAGCTTTAAATTGCAAAAACTATTTGAATGTTGCTTAAAGAATTATTATGTTAAATGCCGTGATTGAAGGAATATTAGAGAATTTTTTATAATATGAGTGAAGAACAACAAAATGTACTTAACACTGATCAGTTTCAGTGCTGCATACAAAGGGTGAATAAGATAAATTAAAGTATGTATTCATCAAATAGTTTGGTGCTTCTCGAGATATAATTTTTTTTAAAGTATGAATGCGTCAACAAGTATGATTCAAGTCAAGATGTCTCAAGTCTGAATATCACTATATTTACCCTTTCAGGACAAGAGTTTTGTAGAAAATATTGATTATTGTTTAAGAATAACAGTAAATTCAATAATTATAATAGTGACAACATTGGAAAACCTATGTGAAATAACATAAACAATAGAAAATACTTAACAATGTTTACATAAATCTTGACTGCTCTGCTGATTTATCAAATACTTAATCTTATGTATAAAAAAACTTCACTTTATATAAACTATACATAGATAAAAATAAACAATAACTATTTATTAAAGAAAAACTCACCATTTGGCCCATATTTCTCTTGGTTTCTTTTGACTTGGTCTGGACTAAGGCCTTTGTCTGGATCTGTGCCAAAATATCCTAAGACTTCTTCCACGGATTTCGAGTGAGCGTCCTCCATGGTGGAATTACTACGTTGCCGTCAGTTCTAGAAGGTAAGAAGAGAATATAGGTTAGAATTGACGAGTCATCATCTTCAAGAATTTGAGGTTATGTCTTTCAGATGATACGATGTTGACGATCCAAATGACAAGATATTGTATCATCTTTTCACGATAACCCTCAAATAAGTAATAATGTTTTGAGTAAAAACTAATTCTTCAAGGGAAAAAAACGCAGTTGTGACACTTGATAGTAATGGAAATCGTAGTAGAGTAGAAATACAAAAGCAAAATGAAATGGTTGCCAATTTCACTAGAATTTTACACTTCACATTGTAGGTTATTACGGGTAAAATAGGACAAGCGCGACATTATTGGGTAACTAGCAATTTCCTATATCGCAAGCACCGTTTGACCACTGCACCACTCACCGAGATTTTTTAATACATGAGAAAAGATTGTCTCTTAAAATACTTCACTTATTTTTTATAGTCCGTATGTAATTATTTAACGTTAAAAACTAATTTTTGTACTAAGCTAATACTTCTTCTCGTAAATATCATAAACTACAAGAACACGTATCCAATCCTGCCGTCATTTTTTCGTAAACTGACATTAGAAGTGATCGCTACGAGCGCCATCTGTCATTGAGTTTAGAACTTTTTTAGTCAAATTAAAATCTAATTATTGTTTAAACGTAAATTTCTTTCTAATAAAAAATATATTTCTTTTTGATCAGTCACCAAATAAATAAATATAAACTTTATTCGACGATTGTACATGTAAAATATCGAAACATAATTTATGAACTCAAATAAATGTGGAGCGATGCTATAGGTCGGCTGTGTACCACGTGATATTGTGCTATTTTTATAATTCAGGCGCCCACAAATTGCGGTATTTTTAAAATTCCGAAGTTTGTTTCGCGTTATGTAACACTTTATCACTTAGATTCACTGAATTTGTTTAGAATCATGTAATACACTTCATTTGGCACTTGAACTTGGTACACTCACTAATGATGTGGTTTTTATGGGTGTTATGATGAACTTACTGAAATATTTTCGACAGCGTCGAGAAGGAAAGAAGAAATAAGAGTGGCGCGGGAGATGTTTTCCCTCCGCGCCCCGAGTAGCGACTCCCGGGCGAAGAGCGACGATTTTAGAGCGGCGCGGGCGCGGTGGAGGGACACCGGCGGAGATTTCTTTAATTATTTTGGCAACAGTACTCGATGGCACAGCCGAGTCGCTTTCCAGGGTTGCATGTCGCGCAGCGGCCGTCGCGGGCTGTCCTATGATGATCTTTTTATAGCGGCGGCTGCCCGGGACGAGCTCCGTGCGCTGCTGATGGACGGCAACTTTTCAACCTTATCGCTCATATTTATCAGTTCAAATGTCTTTCAGTAATAAAATTAGCTTTGTGTATGCAGAGCTTGTAGAATGCATAGAAAATAAGTACCTACTCGGATAAAAACTTTATCAAGCTAAAGGTACTTGAAAAGTTTCCCAAAACTTGGGTCATACAAGTAGGAGGGTCGTTCTGACGTATGAGGTACTAGTTAATTACATTAACGGTCTCATAATTATCTTGATGGAACTTTACTATGATCCTAAATTTGATCAGATAACTACCTTTAGTTGAGGCTGCACGCTTGAGAGCTTTCATTAGAGTTTGAACTTCCGGTAAATACCATACACAGTGGATTACATAAGTACAGGTTTAATTTACCTTTCTTTTAAATCAGCAAATATTTGTATAGTATAATTAAAAGTTTAAACTACAATTTAAAAAAATTGCGGCCTGTCACAAAACTTAGTTTTCTATTTTTGTTGAAAACTTTGAAAAAAATACTCATCCTCCTTTAGTCGTTTTCCTCATGACTGAGAGACATGGTCATTTTGTGGAATGAAACACGATTGTCTTAGCATTGGCAAGTATGTCATTGCTTTCTTCATTTCACACATAGTCATCATCATCTAGAGTGCAGGTTTCCTCAAGAGGTATTCCTTCACTACCTTTTAGCCACAGGCCGCCTAAGTGGTGGTGGCCCACTCGGGCACCACCACTTAGGCCGCCTGGTGGTAAACTCCACTAAACTAAACTCCACTTCTAATAAACGCGGAAAAATACAACATGTACATATAATTGTAACAGTACACTAAAATTTAAAAAAAGTTAACTAAGAAATTCAAGTTTAGTATTATCTGCATAGTTCGGTAGTTTTAGCCACATAAGAAGTAATTTTTCCTTTTCTTCTTATTTTTTGGCTTTAAATTTTCATTCGTTTTGTTGTTAGGTAAGTAAGTTATGAAATTCTGTGAAAATGCTGCGGGCAACATTACTGTAAAGATTTAAATGTTTACTTGTATGTATGTACTTTTTTCAATGTAGCAGTTTGTTATTCTAATAAATAAAATAAAATAAAAATAATCTTGTTAAAATAAACGGGTCTTTGAAAATTAACTTCTACTTCTAAAGAGTTCGAAACTAAAGTCGGCAAACCACGGCACGTGAGTGACCCGTTTATTATAACAAGAATGTCTTCATTTCACGTGAGAAATGAAACGACAGGATCACTGTCAAATATAGTCCGTTAAGGTGAGATGCACATTTAGTGCATGGCCTGTGTTCGACATTGGTTAAAGTTGGCAAGACGAGTCTGCCACGACACTGATCTACGAGATCGAATATTTTCACTGTGACAGTGCGCAGCCCTCATCCATCATATTCAATACTTGCTGCCAGCTGATCTGCCCACTTGAGCTGTGGTGACAAAGCTTCGCTAATCTACCTACATCAAAGAGATGAGTTGTGATTATGTGTTTCAGGAATGTGTACATATTCATTCTTTTTTGTTTAGTAGATATTTAAAATTATTTGGTTGCTTTTAGAACGGCGCATATAAGTAACTTAAATTGATAAGACTGCACTTCGTAGAAAGTTATTTATTGATGCATAACATTGGCGACCTCCGTGGCCCAACGGTCATCACGCCGGACTGCCACACTGGAGGTTCCGGGTTCGAGCCCCGGTCGGGTCAAGATGGAAAATGATCTTTTTCAGATTGGCCTGGGTCTTGGATGTTTATCTATATATGTATTTGTTATAAATATAGTATCGTTGAGTTAGTATCCCATAATACAAGTCCCGAACTTACTTTGGGGCTAACTCAATCTGTGTGATTTGTCCGTATATATTTATATTTATTTATTTATTTATTATTGTAAATAAATGAGGACATTCTGATTGATTAGATGAAATACAAAATATAAGGTGTTTTTCTGTATTAAAAATCATATAAAAGTTCTCCCGTTTGTAGCAATTTTTAGAGTAAGAGGATACTTAGCGACTATGAGCGACGATATATTTGCTAAGTACACCTGGCAATGCGTGCTAAGATTACCTAGCACGTGGTATGTTTTACACTCCAATGAGAGGTGGATAGTAAACAGACTTATACAATGACTACGAGTGTACATTCTGTTTAGATTTTCTCTTTAAATTCCTAGCAAAAGAATTTACTTTATTTCTAACATCTATATTGAATAAGAAAGTCTGCTCTATATTATACGAATCGTATCGATTTTGAATTAAAATTTAATCGAAAATAATATCGTACGACATATTAGTGTATTCTATAGTTGCTCATTGTTATACGAATATAAATAGTTCATGTGGAGAAAAATATATTGCCAACTGTTTGTTATATAGTTACAAATTACAAGGCAAATGTTCATGCGAATTTGCTCTCGAATAAATACAGTTGTGACTGGCAGAATATTTGCGAAGCATTTTCAAAGAAAAAAGTAATTCAAGACGGCTGATTCTGTAAATAAAATCTACAATCAAGGAACGGTCCGGCGGTCTTTAAAATCTGAATTTACGATATTGGTCGCTGTCGACCACGGCAAAAATGTCAGGCTTGAGTTTAGAGCACTTGGAATAAATTTAGAGAGAGAAAATCTCAGAGAAACAGCTGAATGCCAATGTTAACATCTATTTCGGTGGCTGGAATAAACGCGCGTAGATCATACTCCGTGAATTCGCGGTGAAAAAGTTAAACAAATCCCTGAGAAATGCGTAGGTAATTGTAATTCAGAGTTTTATCTAAGGTAAGTGACAGTATTTACTTGTAATTTAGTCGTTAATTGTTTTTAGGTTTCTTTTACCTTCAAACTGTGTATTTGTGTGTTTCGCGAAAATTTGTAATATGTATTTCTGCAGCTATCTAACTGGTAATTGCGGCCCTTAGTAGTTTTGTCAGATAAAAGATACAGTAGACTTACGTTATAACGTAATGTAGTTTAACTTTAAGACCTAGACCGTTAACTCAATCTGTGTGATTTGTACGTATATCCGTATACGTAATTTAATTTAAATTTATTATTTAATATCTCAATGCCTAGACCTGTTTTATAGAGAGCAGTTGTGAACACATCATGAGTTATTTCCCCATTGTGCGTTTCATTCAGACAAAGTAGACAATAGTATAACAAAGATCTAATAAAAAGAACATAAAACTTTTAATAACCATATGTTATGAATAATTAAAATTTTCAAAACAAGCTTCAATTCTTTGAACTATTAAGACGGTCTTTGAAGAAAAGAATTTGTGGGATATTATTCTTCTCTGAAATTTGTAAACACTCGCAACTAAACTACGTTCAAGTCTTGATATGCCTAGATTAAATGTGATTTGGCTTTGCAGACGGGTTGAAGAACCTGTAATACTTATCAGTGATGAAATATTAAGGTTTTGTTCAGTAATTGCGTCAAACATAAAATCTCTATATAAATAAGATTACAGTAACATTGTTCTAGCGCCGAGTTCATTTGCAAAGTCAATGTACTAACAGCATCTACTTACTGAAGATTTTCTTTAGTTTGTTTTGAGTGAAGTACCTACCTAAATATAGGTTTATTTTAAAAATAATCATACTTATTGACTTTAGTAAGTGTTTCTATTATAGTATACACCTTCAATGTTGTCTTGTTAATGCTCGCCCCGGCTAATTTGGATGGGATAAAACTCTTTTCTTTATCTTTTGACTCAAACAAAGACACATGAACAAAGTGACTTCCCCTTAATAGAGACAGTAAGAAAAGTGCCGATGGACACATTCTTAATATTATGAACTTTATAATATTAGGTCAATGTCAAATTACTCATTAGCCTGTTATTAGGCTAGATCGTAATTATATTAGCGTATTTAATTTTACTAAATATGTTAAGACAATGTTAAGACAAGATAAAAAAATCTTTTGGCTCCAGTTACGCCAAAGAGGCATGGAGGCGGCAAAGGATTTTTTTTTAGTGATATAAAAGGCAAAAGCTACGAGTAAGCTAAATATAATTTAGTTTATATTGTCTCTTTATGTTCTCCTTAATCAGCTTCGGTGGATATACGCCTAGTTTACAAAATAAGTCGTAAAACAAACATTATAATAATTGAGTAGAGCATAAAGCGCATAGCGTGGTTTACCCACGTCCGTAAAATCTGTCAAATGTCGTGAGGAAGCGGTGACCATAAACGCTCGCTCTTGACCGCACATTGTAGTTTGATTTGGCGTTTAGGTCACTTTTCCTCGGTAACTTCTATTTTATTATCAGGTCAAAAGCTAAGGACCCCGCTCCTTTAATTATTCATAGGTATATTATAATAAGATGGAATTTTATTATTAATTGAATTTTGAAATGGGAATAATAATATACACTACTATTATTTCGATAACTGTGTAGAATTTTAAACCAGCACAATACAATTTCTCACAAAAAAATTTAAGCAGCTATTGTCTGTTACTTTTTAGTTTAGCTAAAATATTAACAACTAAATAAATAATAATATTGTTTGAAAATATTTGCCTATCCCACAGACACCGTAGGTATACTGCTTTTATATGTAGATCATCTGGCGAAGATTAGTTTTATGCATATTTATATTTTATAATTATTGTACTAAATTATTGCCTAAAATATAATTAAATTAGTAGTTTCTGACTTGTGTTTATTTTCTCTCTAAGTAGTTAGGTATATGGTCGGTAGTGTTTGTTTGTAGAGACAATGGCTTTGACAATCGTACTGTGCACAAATATCTTTGAGTGCATCGCAACCGCCCAATCAAATAAAATTCAACAGATGTATATGTGATATAATTTTTTAAATAATATAATTTGTCAAAAGAAATTCATGTATAAATTTTTAATTTTTCGTAATGTAATAAAATTTTAACGAAGGTAAATCCTAAGATGAACTCGTAGTAAGAAGTCAGAGACATCGTTAATTTTGGACCGTTAAGTAGGTATTGATTGTCTTATGGTTACTTAGTCCTGTGGGAAATAAGTAAAGTACATATTTTATCTCATTTAAATTATATATATATATCCGTTTAAAATATAAGATAAACCAAGTAAATAGCCAAGTCAAAATTACCAAATAAAAAAACAGACCGACGATACAGTAGTTTAAATCGTTAAATATAATCAGTTCGGTGAATAATCAACGGGATTTAAAAAAAAAATGGTTGTAATTACTATAGCCGTTAATAAGGTTTAAAAGAGATTCAGATATGTATTCTAAATATTTTGTGTCAGAGCGAGGTTTGGCAACAAATGCACCGAAAACATCTGCATCTCCGCTTCAATGGCACGGCTCGAATGCAAGTGGGTCAGTGCATTGGCGTTTTGTTCGCAACATTGTATCAACTTGTGTCACAACATCTTTTCTGTCGCCACTTTGTATTAGTTTTCGATCTGTTGGTAGGTAAAAACAAATTAAGATAGAGGTTAGAAAAGTAGAGCAATTTCATCCCCTCCTAGAGCAAAATTGTACCTATTAAGTATTTATAGATTTGCGTTTTTGATTAAGCACCATGTTAAAAATTTTCTGATTCTGAAAAATGGATGCAAACAAATATGATCTATAAATCTGCTATCCATAGAAAGCTAATTTAGGCTAATATAGTGTAGTAAAGACCTTGAAGACTCAAAATGCCACTGACAAAAACAGAATGTGCCAAATGCATGTAACGACATCTTTACAGTTATTATCATTATGTATCACACAGCTTTGCAGACAACCCACAGATATGCCAAGTCACGGTCAACTAGCATCAAAAATATTTCGAAGGCAAAGGTGAGCAAACGTAATATTTATTATAAAACATGCTTTTAAAATTCCAAAGATAATGTAACGAGATGAATCGTACCTACGCGGATATACGTACGTACATACGTACGAGTACCTATTTCTATTTGGCGGGGCTATTCGTCATCTAAAATAAACAGGCGAAGGTAATAATCGAAATAGAATTATAGTACTCGAGTGTGTCGTAATCATATTTGGCAGGTCGGATGGCCATCACAGACAACTGGGATTTGGACAGAGTTTATTTGACATGTATATGGATATGTTTGATATTATTAACAACCCTACGTCTGGGACTATTATTACATTAAGGTTACAACGTTCATTACAACAAATTATTGTTATTGGCCTCTCATTTGCGACGGATGTTTAGGTTTGGAGTGGCTACTTTATTTCCTGCAAGTTTGTTATTTTGCGTTAATTTTACATAACAATAAGCAGTTGCTCCTTATGTTCTTTGAGTATTTTCTATCTTCAGTTATGATGACAATTTTTTAAATTAATCTTTTCTTCAAGCGTGTCGAATGTAAATAAAAGTTAAAGAACTTTCAAGATTACTTACTACATTTGTTACAAACAAATACGAAATACTACCTAAGTAACTCGCTAATCATAAAAAATACTAGCCAAAGGTTTATAGTTAGAGCGTTTACTGAGGAAACGCATGAGTATTTCAACAGAAAGAACGCATCAGCAATGATACGAGGCGATCTCAATCATCTATGAATATGAAATAAACGTGCCTGTACTGTATTACCATTATGTGGATATAACAGCCCGTATTGACGTCAGAGAGTATTAGCTGCTTTGTTCTTCTCTCCAGGCTAAACTAAGAGATTAAGAGCATTTTCACACATACTGTATGAAGTTATACAACTAATCGACTGCTATAAAAACAGAACACCGATGTTTAAAACATATAACTAAGATATTAAGAGCATTTTTACAGCTGCTAGCTGTGCGTAGTAAACATTAAACTAATAATCTCGCATAAAATTAGAATTCTGAAGTTTCATATTGGCCGGTTCGATGATTAGTTCATAAAATGATCATAAAAATCACGCTCGAGAGTTTAGGTGATTCGCATTTAGTGTTGCGTAAGATGATTTAATTTGTTGCTATGAATAACTATTTCAAATGTGTTCTATACTATTTATCTGTGACGCAAATTGTATTACGTCATAGCGACGCAAGACACTTAAATATAGCTCCATCTGTAGCATACAGAGACACAAAAGACGTCATCATTCCCATGTATTTTTTTTAATGACAGGTTTAGATTTCGAAATAGTTAATGCAGTGGTCAAATGCATATTATCGATAAAATCGTGTATCCAGAAGTAATGGTTGGGATTTAAATTTTTTTTATAATCGAGACACACTTCACGCCAAGAAGAGGGCGCCACTTGTTTGTGATATAATCGACTTGGCAGCTGACTGTCGCAATCCATTTTAAACACTGACCACTTTACTTCTGGGTACACTAAGTTTGATGCATCCTTCAATACGTAATATCGCGATAACACTCAGTCCATATCTTGAAACCGCAGTCCTTTAAATCTGGCAACACTGAACTGTCACATTGCACAAATCACAATCCTCAGTTGGTAACACCATCACGTGTGAAACTTACCGTATCACTTATCACTTGGTCCCAATAAAAGGTTTGTGATTATAATACATATAAAATATTTTTTTAAGGTACTATCGAGTGAGATTAGCGCGCCCCATGAGGAGAGCGAGAAGAGTGTGGCGCGCCGGGCGCGGGAGCAGATATTTGGACTCTTTTATAAGCTTCGTGGTGGGTCGCGGGCCCGCTGCCAGCGCCGCCGCCGGCGCAAGCCTCTCGCGCACCTCGCCTCTAACACAATCACATCGCAAACGACATAACTCAATGCAATAGAGACCATATTCCCACCACACGAACACCTGCCAACTGAAAATAAAGCTTGCAAATTGGTACTATGTCAAAATTGTCATAGCCTTAAACTTACAAATTATAACAAGCAAAATTGAAATAATTAACTGATCATCGTAAAATCTTGCTCCTGATGCAAACAATGGAATATTTCGCACACAACGGCTAGTTAACTAGTCGTTCGCTGCGAACGGAGACCTCGCCACTATTAAAATACAATATTTATTTTCACAAAAAATTAAATATCTCAAAAACGGCTGGACCGATTCTGATGCCCAACGAACTTGAAAATTCTATTAACCATCCCTACATATATTCCAACTTTCATCAAAATCGGAACAACGGTTCGAGAGTTATCGCGGAACAAACATACATACATACATACATACAAACAATGTGTTTTTGGCTCCAACTTGAAGAAATAATGCTTCAGTCACAATGATACCTTTTACCAACATTTAAACGTTTAGTAAGTCATTACTGGTTCAAATAGTAAGGTTTCCCTTCCTTCCTTTTTAGTTGTAAGTTACTTTATGTAGGTATCTTAAAATGTAATTTCTTGTGTGTTAATAAATAATTCTTGTTGTTGTTCTTTTATTTTTTTTGAGAAAAAGTGAAACTTTCTTTCCCGTAAAGTTATAATATTAAATGCTGCGGGCAAAAATAATATTCATGGTGATTATCTTTTAATATTTATTCCCTTTATCTTTTAATAAAATATTTGGTAGCTAAGAATGCTAAGAGCACAACGTAGCATGTTGTCCCGCTACAGCGTAGCTCACATTACTTCGTAGTAGATCTACACGCTACTACGGTGGAGCGCGTAGCTCTTTTGGTCCTGCTACGGGCGGTGTAGGCATACCGTAGCAGTGCTACGGCAGCACTAGCACGTTGTTGCTTGCTCTGTCCCGCTACGGCGTAGCCCGCATTACTTTGTAGTACATCTACGTGCTACGGTGGAGCGCGTAGCAGTAGCAGCTCTGTTGGTCCTGCTACGGGCGGCGTAGGCGTACCGTAGCACTAGCACATTGCGCTGTCCTGCTATGGCGTAGCCCACATTCCTTCGTAGTAGATATGGGCCTACGGTGGAAGATGGGCTAAAAGCTCTAGTTTATCTACTTAAGGCCGGGGAGATATCAGGAAGTATTTCGTATAATAAAAAGATTAAATTAGAACATGTGCCTGAAATATATTATTAAATTAGGGATGCGTTATTCCCCGTTTGTTCAGGCCGCTCGTCGCGAAATGAAAGGCTTTACGGATCAGCCGCCACAGTCTCCCGGAGCCTGGCTTTAATTTTATTATCGCAAACACGTTCAATGAGATTTCTTCTGGCTTTTTAACCCCTAACGATAAAGAGGGATGTTGCTATTTGATTTTGTTAATGTGTTTGTGTATTTGTTTTTTCTTGGTAGCTTCTAAGCATGAAGTTAATCTGATGGTATTCATGCGTAGCATTTTTCTGATTTTGGGGCCATTTAGTCTGGCGTCCTAGGTGAGCGACAGAATGCTGTGCGGTGCGATGCGATGCTGTGCTACAAAACAATATTACAGGCGACAATGCCGACAATGTAGGCCAGAAGTATTATAGTACTAGCTTTTGCCCGCGGCTTCGCTTGCGTGAATTTTCCGCGGGAACAGTGCTTTTTCCCTGGATGAAAAGCATCCTATGTCCTTCTCAGTACTTCTAACTACCTACGTGTATGCGAAATTTTAGAAAGATTATCCAACTGATGAAGCGTAAAGAGGTAACAAACAAACAAACTCACTTTCGCATTTATAATATAAGTAAGATTAGGATATTTGATTTTTACGTATCCCGCCGTGCTGCCTTGCTGCTGACGCTCACCTAGAACAACGGGTAAAACGCGAGTTTTCCGAACAACACAGCAACAATAGTGACATTTTTCTTTGGGAAAGAAAGGAATTTAGACGATAGCCATTTGTTTTCGAGTTTACTGACTGGTCAGTTGGCAGCGCGTCGGCTTGAGATTGAACACATAATAATATCCATTTATCTTCTCTTAGTAAACAGATTAAATTATGATGTTTTGTCCGCAAGTTTATTGAGATCCACTGATTCCATCTATATCAATCATCAATATATATATAATTATTCGGTTACTGAGTCACAACGCACAGCCAAAACTACTGGGCATAGAAAGCTGAAATTTGGCATGTAGGTTCTTTAAGAAGTGTAGGGGAGCACTAAGAGAGGGTTTCCTGAAATTTCCACGGAAACAAAGTCCCGGGATCATGTTTGCCAAAACGCGTAGAACCCTTTGTCTGTACATCGAAAAAAAGTAAGTAAAAAATAAAACTCCAATCGATTTTTGGAATACTATTTGATCGCCAACATCACAGAAAAATATTAGTATAATTTTCATACAAAAAAAAACAAGTTTCATAGAAAAATGATGTCACCAATACTTACTTACTAAAAAATATTTAATGATGTATTCTAGATCTATAAGAGAATAGTATTAACTCTGTGTGGACCAAGGTAGACCAGGCATTACTTTATATTCCGAAATTCCCACAGAAGCGAAGCCCCGGGGCGAGGCTAGATTATAATATTTTACCAATATTATAATTTATTTCAGCGCTAGCCAACAACAAAATTTTTAAATGACACATATACTTGTGCCACAAGTTTAACAAGCAAGGACATTGTTAATTGTTGAATTATTGTGTTTGAATTATATACCTCTAGGTAGCGTCTTCGATCAACAATACACCTAGATTAGGTCTCATACAAAATCAAAACGAAACGTTGATTGAATAATATCGTAATGCACTATCTATTCTATACATATAATAAAACAGTAAAAATATTTTGTCTGTACATTTAGTATTTTTGACTGAAACGGATAGAGGGACACCTAAAAAGAAAAATAGAAAGCAAAAATATTTTTTAGGAATTTCTTGTCTGTCGTCTGTCTGTCTGTCTGTATGAATGTACGCGTTTAACAACTACTGTGTAAAACTACTGGACGGATTTGAATGAAACTTTTTTTGTTGTATAGCTGTTAAGTCTGGGTGACATATAGGCTATAATTGATTTTGAAAACTGGAACACCTCATGAAGAACCTCAACAGAACAGCTAAACTATAAGAAATATGGAAATGGTGCCTTAACAAAAGTCGTTCAACCTGATGAGCATTTTCTGATGTCATATAAAAATTGAAGATCTGAAACATCTATTCCCGTTCATCAACATATATTCCCGAGGGACACGATATACCAAAATGGCTGAAATTTTGAGTATTGGAGTTTAGGTTACTACAGTTTGAAACACAAAAAAAATTTTCATCTAAGCGAAACTCACGCGGGCGAAGCCGCGGGTAACAGCTAGTCAGAAATAAGAGCACACGCTTGTGCTCTTATTCTCGGGCCGTTTTTGGAGTTGTCATCATCCATACTAATATTATAAATGCGAAAGTTTGGATGTGAGTTTGTGAGTTTGTGAGTTTGTGAATTTGTGAGTTTGTGAGTTTGTGAGGATGTTTGTTACTCAATCACGCAAAATCTACTGGACGGATTTCGATGAAATTTGGTACAGAGGTAGATAATGACCTGGAATAGCACATAGGCTACTTTTTATCCCGGGAAATGGCACGGTTCCCGTGGGAAATTTACGCGGGCGAAGCCGCGGGCAAAAGGTAGTAAAAAATAACGAACCTTTAATCTAGGTGTATTCCGAGTATTGTTGATCGAAGTATAGCGTGCATAAAAACAACTCTCTAGTTAGCTTTAATCTAGAAATCTTTCAGTTTGCGATAATTACTATAATTAAAGAATCTGTCTTTTAAATCAACCATCATAAAAAAACAAATAATGATTAATCATGATTTAAAAGAACTGACAGTTTAAACTGTCAGGTATAATATAAAATGATCTTGAGTTCGATGTAGCTATGGAAGTACAAAGTACTTATAAAATAAGTATGACATTCATTCTGCGTGTTTCTCCTTGAATTCCCTTGAATATCCATGGACACTCACTATTACATTTGGACCTTCATCACATCTATATGTTCTCCATGAGACTAAATAGACTAAACCATTAAAATTTTCATATTTTTTGTCCTTTCATTTGGTCATCAAATGATTTTTGGGTACTACGGTTAGGTGGTTGATAGGTCATCTTATGACGGCGGGGTATTATGCTACAGATAGAGTATCACGCGTCTTTATCCCTTACGGGGTATACAGGGTCAAGAGTCGTGCGTGAGATTCGAAGGCCACGCTTAGCTGGAAGTGTTAGTGGAAGTCGGCTTATTAGTGGAATGGAGACTCAGATATAAAGAGTTGCTAGTCCATTGCCATGACGAGAATTCCTAGTTTTAACCCAATTCCCTTGCTAGGGGTGTTATGTTTCAGTGGTTTTCTAGACTTTGAAAAATATACAAAAATTACTTGTACTTTTTGTATATTGTTCTGTGCTATTAAGGTTGTTTCCAACCTCAGAACAATATCATAATACTTATAATGTCTATGCTAATTGCCCGGGATCCAATTTACTGCTTCCGTATTCAGTGCTGCTATTAATATGATTTCCGTACATGCAAGTTCACGCCAATAGTCCATGTATTTGGCATCGTTATCAGACCGTACATCTGGGAATGGTTGGCACGGCGATAGTCAGCTCTAGGGTACGTCCACTTTTGAATCTGTCATAGAGATTGAAACCACAGACGTGATAGCAACACATGGAACGGTTTATTAAATTAACTTCTGATACTGTCAAATGCACATCAACCTTGGGTAGGTTGCAAATTCGCTGTTATTGCCGCCCCATAAAGCTCTATAATTTAATGTCAAATGCAGTTGACCGTACACCATTACTGTCCTCGTACTGTAATTTAATATCAAATACACCATTATAAAAAACATAATTATTTAGTGGCAAATAAAATAAAATTCAGAGACTGAATCTGTGCCTGGATATCTTTAATGCTTCTAATGGACTAACCCGCCAGCTCGCCTGGCAGGTATTCGTGGTATCACTCAAATACCTGCGTACGCGCACTCTGTCTGTCATGAAAACTATTAATCTACGCGTAGACGTAAAAAGTTTTCGTAGAAAGACTAAGGGATACCCTCTGATTCGGCTGCGTCAATGCTGAACAAATAAATAGTGGTGCTGCTAATATTATTTACTTTGATATAAATCTTATTCTAAAGTTGATTGATACCTTTATAGAAATAAAAGAAAATTTGTCTTTTTTATTCGATTGAATTTATGAGTTTAAATGATTTCTTATTTTCTTTTTAAAATAAATGTCCAGATATAAACATCTAGCTGAAATATATATAATCTGTTGTAAACTTGTAAGAAAAAAATATGATACAATTTCCGCTAGCTCAATAATAGATACGAGTATTTCAAAGAACTACTAACAAGCAGTATATACGAAGTAAATTATCAAACATAAACAAATGTTATTTATAAGATACCTATTATAAATTATAAGATATAAAGTTTTATTTGTGTACATGTATTTACTTTATCATTTTGATATAACACGCGCACGCTCTCTATAATAGTTACGGAAATAGCATACTCTCATTAATCAGTAAATAAAAGTTATTATATTATTATATATATAACTGGTGGGCTTGATATTATAACATAGACCTCATCTCCTTATTCAAATAGCATATTTTAATGTGTGTGTACTTTATAAATGGCTTGGTTTATTTGTGTAGTTAGTTTGAGCTGAATACGAGTAGCTTCAAGTCTTGTACAACAATAAGTGCGTTAGATACAGCTGTAAATAATATTTAGCTTTTATCGTTATACAAGGGTCGGCAGGTGAAACCTGGCGGCGCGCCAAGTGCTGCCCACGCGCATCACTCGCCTACTGATTGACGAAACGATTTCGACTCGCACTCTTATACTAAATAACAACTGGGCCCAGTTTCCTTTGTCTTCAGATCAAATCTTCAAATTGATGTCCAAATCTTTAGAGCCATCTGCCTTGAGCCGTATATTTTTATTTAATCGCGTTTATCACAGGGCCATCGCGAGATGTTTTCGGTAATAAATTGCTACAAATATATTCCGATCGTAACAGGGTCTAAGTATTATATAAGTACTTTGTTTTCAACCGACTTCCCAAAAAAGGAGGAGGTTATATGTTTCGATGT
>JAEMBS010000293.1:0-31837 GCA_018467065.1 Ephestia elutella
ATTTCACTTTGTACAGGCGAGTCACAAAATCATTCCAACAATATCACGATGATTAAAGTTCCATGAATAAGATTCTAAAGTAAGGAGAAAAAGGAGTCCTGAGTAGTTTGGGAACATTTTTTAGAGTACTTTGCGAATAACCCCGTTCAGAGAGATGCTATATCAGGGAATCTATAACTAAACTCCACGTAAACTCAAAGTATCGGCGAAAGTACACACCTCCCCCCCTCCCCCTGTGGGCACCCTTTCGTTGTTATTGCTGACTGCTTTTCTCCCACGTGCTCAGATGTTATTATTCTACCTTTGAGCATATTCTCCATCCATCTGCAGAGTGTATCTGGAATGCCGTGTGGTTCCCCATTGCTGCCTTGCAGATCGAGTTAAAAGTAGTCCGGATTGGTTCGCTGCTGGCTAGGCAGGAACCGCCCGTGTAAGACGAAATCCGGGCCAAAGTGGAGTGTTGCCGCAGTCCCTTTGCCTCAACCACCAGGACTCCTTCATCAGCGTCCGTACGGGTCCCCGCGCACGCCAAAAACACGCCGGATGGGATACCCCTCATATTTTTTTGTGATGGTAGAGGCCCACAGTACTTACATCCACAGAAGTACCGCAGTGGGATAGGGGAAATGGGATAGGATAGGAAAGGCTGGGATTTAGGAAGGGATTAAGGTACTAGAAGGGGGTTAGGATAGGATAGGTAGCCCAGACAGGAATCTGCGGGTCTACTGGCAGCAGGACATCAGCCGACACTCCACCAAGACCCCGACAAGGTAGAGAGTTGCTGACTGCCGCCAGGGATACACCAAATCCACAGAAGCCCTTTGACAGCCCCGCCGCTCTCACCGGATCCCAAAGAAATTAAATGAGAGAAGCTAAAAGGCCTTGGGAGCTTTCAAGGGACCGGGCACTCGAGGAGGTTTCCCGCACTTAGCATCCCATCTGTTGTAATTAAAAAAAATATTAAAAATCAGTTTACGATATTCTAAAGCAACCCCGTTGTTTTCTACTTGTTCTTTGTGGATGTGGGTCTAATTTATTTATTTACATACAAGCAGACCTTAGTCTATAAAACTTGGTAAATGTAAAATTTATTTTATCAACCATAGCCTTCAACATCATGCAGGCCGCATTGGCATCACATTTATAATTTAACATTTGTTAGGTATCTAAAATCCACGTATGAAGGATTCAAAGTTACCCATGCTTAGGTACTATTAGATGCTTCAATGCTCAAACTAATGGCAAAATAATTAAAATGTATTCAGATTTATCAAAGAGACAATTTTAACGCCCCAGAACCAACATTCTATGTGATTCGGCCTGTACAAAGATAAAAGTTGATTCTTTATCAAATTCTTACCCTTCTTACAGTGCAAAGCAGTAAGAAGTTGAATGACACATCAATGGATAATCTGAAGGCTTTGGAAACTGACCAACCAGAAGGAGCTTATAATGTCTTGGAGGAATATACAGATGTTGAAGTTTTGAGGTAACTATTATTATGTTACTTGACAAAGTCGATTTGGATATTTGTTTATACATTAACATTTAAAAAAAAAAATGTAAGTGATTCAAGGTGATACAAGGACTATAACTATAAAATATATTATAGCGAAATTAACACAACTTTCAAAAAAGTTTTTGCCGGAAAGAAAAATTTAAATAATTTAAAGTTCAATTGCTCTGCAATAATGAACAGTATTGTGATATTTGCAAGGCTTTACTGTATGTAACACGTATGACAGTGAGTTGGGCTTCCATATTTTTTTTGTGTATAGATAATCACAATATAAGCCTCTCTGCAAACAAGTCGATTCGCAATAGATTTTGAGAGAAAAAATGTTAAAGTTTCGAAAATTTGTTCCGTTTTTACATATATTTTGATTTTGCCCGTCATTGCGTTGCTGAACACACGTGTTTTGAGCTAAAATCGCGTAATTTCATATATAGAAACTTTCTGTGTGACCTAAACTTTCTGTTTGTGTTGTTCTGGTGGTGGAATTAAGGTAGGTATATTATATTCCTTTAGTTTACTTTGCCCATTCCTCAATGGGAAAAGAACCTCCTGACGGGGGAGGTCCTCTTCTCCCAGATGTTGATATGGATGATGAGGCTACGTTTAGTCAGCTAAAGCCGAGATTAAAACGCTCAGCAGATCCGGAAATCTTTCCGGAAGCCAAAAAACGCTCTCCCCCTTCTGATTCCATCCAGTCTGTGTACGTGAAGCCAGGTTATGAGGGGGATTCAAACTTTCAATATGCAGATACGGATCCTGGTCTGTGTGTGGTATACGTAACTCGTGCAGAGTCAGATACATCAGCCGATCGCTCTATTCGTGTACTGAAATTCGGCCAAATGATACACAAACATAAAGTCCCAGGTATTGTTGAGGGCGGAATCAATGCTGTCAGTTGTAGCAAAATCAGTGTTACATTTAAATCCTCTAAAGATGCTAACAATTTTGTTAACCATTTTCATGCTATGATTCCAAAATCTTCAGTCTCGCATGGGAGTAGGAAGAAGGTTTTTATCTTGATGTTGTTTGAGGATGATATTTAGTATAAAGAGCTGACGAACAGTAAGGACTTGAGATAGTTGATAGAGATCTACTGTAGGGAAGAGAATAGGCTTAGACAAACAAACTTTCAGAAGTGCCCTTTGAGCACGTTCGAGACTGATCAGGCTGGTCTTGCAAGCACCACCCCACGACACAATACCATATGTAATAATAGACTGGCAAAGCGCTGTGTACACCATTTTGACGATATGCGGTTCGGCTACGTGTCGAAGTTTCTTAAAAACGAACATGAGTTTGCGAACTCTGCCAGTCATGATCTTGATGTGGGCCTGAAAAGTCAGCCTACTATCTAGAGTTATACCTAGATATTTAACAGTGCTCGAGCATGTTAACGAGAAGTCGGGTCCGTGTAAGCACCCTTCTGATTCTACCTCATACAGACCAATTGCCCTCAGTTCTGTCCTGCTAAAATCCTGGAACACCTCATCAAGAATCGCCTAGAGTGGATAATTGAAAACTTCTTCCAGACTCTCAGTTTGGCTTTCGACGAGCTAAAGGCACGATGGATAGCCTCAGTATTCTGACTACACACATTCGCACGGCGTTTTCCGACAACGAAAATGTCATCGGTGTGTTCCTTGATATCTCTTCCCCCTATGACAATGTACAACATCCTCTACTCAGGCACAAAATGCTTCAGCTGAGTATCCCTGAGAGACTTGTCAACGTCATATGTAACATTCTTATGGATCGCTCTAGTTGTGTCCAAATAAACAGCTCTTTATTCCCTCCTAGATGTGTTTGGGAAGTGTTACCTCAGGGCTCTGTCCTCAGTCCCCTTTTGTGTAACATCTATACATACGACTTGGACCTTACTGTGTCTAGCTTTTGCAATATGCAGATGACAATGCGATTTTTGCTCGCTCAGAAAGTTTCCCTGATGCGACCAATCGTCTAAACTCTGCATTATATTACCTTAACAACTGGTTAGAAGAGCACGAATTATCTCTCGGTGGGTAAGTGTAACACAGTTGTATTTACACGCAAGAGGAACATTCCCCCTATTAACCTATCTATTAACTCCATCCCCATCGAAATTCGTAACGAGACCAAATTTCTTGGCGTCGTTGTTAATTCAAAAATGAATGGGTTATCTCATTTAAGCCACGTCTGCCGTAAGGCTAGAACAGGGTATCAATGTTTTGCATGCTGTCTCAGGAGTTCGCTGGGGCTCACATCCATATAGTCAACTCCTCTTATATAAGGCGATCGTGCGCAGCCACTTTGACTACGGCTATTTGTCTTGGAACCCTGTAGCAAAATCGCCCTTGGCAAACTGGACAGGATCCAGGCCAGATGCTTACGCATCATTACAGGCGCCATGAAATCATCCCCAATGTTAGCTCTTCAAGTAGAATGCATGGAACCCCCGCTCTTTATTAGGAGACAATATCTAGCAGACCGTTTCTTCTTAAAAATCGCCCAAAATTCATCCCATCCTTTGCTTAACGCCCTGGAGTCTCTATCTGAATCTTTCTCTACGTCACCATATTGGAATCACAAAGATCCCCCTCCTCTTCTTAACAGCTTCAGAGAATACAAATCTATCCCCTGCCCAGAATAGAAGAGAGGATTACGATCGGATTGGACAATTGTCCAATCCGATCGTAATCCTCTCTACTGACTTTCCTGCTCTGGTTTTCCGGCCACGTGTTCTTCTTGATGTCATAATCATCAGGGGGTGCCATGTTCAAGATGAAGTTTGGAGGCCAGCATGCGGTATCTCTCCCGGTCATTAGCGGCCCGTTTTAGACTCCAAAACTTAAGTCCTGTCCAGGTCGTGATGTCGTCCATCCACTTCCTCCGCGGTCGACCTGGTGCCCTCTTGCCAGGTATCTTCCCTTCTTGGAGCAACCTTAGGAATGCGTGTTGAGGGCCCCTTTGTATGTGCCCCAAGAAAGCCACTTTCCTTTGTGCTATGTTGGACATCAGTTCCCGTTTGCACTTAGCTCGCTCAAGCACTTTGACGTTGGATGTAAAGCTAGTCCACGGTATTTTGAACATTCTACGCAATAACAACATCTCGAAACCCTGTAATCGATCGCAGCTGTTTTTCTTCAGAACCCACGTCTCACACCCATATAGCAATGTGGACCAAACATAACATTTCATTACACGATGTCTTAAAGGAAATGGGATTTTCGGGTCACACAAAACTTTGGACATTTTAAAGAAAGCGGCCTTGGCTTGTCCTATTCGACATTTAATCTCTTCATGATGGATGATAAGTATTTGGGCCGCTACTTCACGAGCGACTTAGGCTCGTGAAGTAGCGGCCCAAATACTTAAATTTACTAACTCCTACATTTACTCCCCGAAGCTTTATATTTGGAGTGGGCAGCGCTGTTTTTGCAATAACCATAGTCTTCGTTTTCCCAGCATTAATGGACAACCCCATAGCTTCCCCAGCAATTGCAACTTCGTCCAAGAGAGTTTGTAACCCAGCTTCAGAGCTTGCGATGAGAACAGTGTCATCTGCATATCTTATATTGTTGACCAGCAGTCCATTGACGCGTATTCCCTCTCTTTTGGCGCGTAGTGTCTCAGTAAGAATATCTTCAGAGTACAAGTTGAAAAGAAGAGGAGAGAGTATGCACCCCTGTCTGACACCTCTAGAGATCGGTTTCCAGTCTGACAGTTTCCCTTCGATCCGGACGGCTGCTTCTTGTTTTCAGTAGAGGTTGCCAATGATTCGGAGATCCTTTCCATCTAATCCCTTCTCTTTCAGAACTTCCATAAGTTTAGAGTGCTGAACGCGGTCAAATGCTTTCTCGTAATCGATGAAGCACAGATACACTTCCTGTTGATGCTCGAGAGCTCGTTCTGCCAAGGTGTTGACGGCAAATATAGCCTCTCTCTTTCCCATGCCGGTTCTAAAACCAAATTGCTGTGGACATAACGTCTCTGCGCACTTGCTTTTGATTCTGTTGTAGATGATTCTCAGTAACAGTTTCATAGTATGACTCATCAAGCTTATCGTCCTGTGATCAGAGCACTTGACTGCTTTTGGTTTCTTGGGGATTGTCACAAAAGTGGAGCGTAACAAATCCACTGGGATCACGCCCGTATCATAGATCCTGTTAAACAGAGACAACATACTGGCTTTGGTCTTTCCTCCCATGTGTAGCAGTAATTCCACTGCTATTTTGTCTTCTCCCGCGGCTTTCCCTGTCTTCATCCTATCCAGAGCATATTCAAGTTCTTCCAGGAGTATAGGTGGCCCTGACATATCATTGCCCAAAACCTGGGCGGGTCTATTATCATGAAAGAGTTCAGCTATGTACTCTTCCCACCTCCTTATACGGTCATCTATGTTCAAGAGAAGTTTACCATTTGAATCTACGATAGCGTGGGGGGCCGAGGATTGTTTGCCCCTAGATATGGTTCTTATGGCTTTATGCAATTCACCATACTGATGTGTAGATTGCAAATGTTCAATCCATTTACACTGATCGCGCAGTTCCTTCTGTTTTGCTTCACGGATCTTGATTTGAAGTTGGTCACTAAGCTGCCGATATTCTGCAGGATTTAGTTTGCTTTCTCTCCTTTTGTCAAATAGGTCCATAATCTCGTCCGTGATCCAGTGCTGTTCCTTTCTCCTCCCTCTGTAACCAAGTATTTCTACTGCTGCTTTTGAAAGTGCTGTTTTTATGTTATTCCAGTGAGATTCTTCGCTTAATCCTACATCCATCTCGAAGATTTCGTCAGTTTTTTTACGGAAGTGTTTTACGACTTCCTTGTCTTTGAATCCCTGGATATTCAAAGCTTTCTTAGGCATTGCTTTTTGCACGCGTTTAGGTTTAAGCCTAATTTTACTTGCCACCGGATTGTGGTCCGACTCTATGTCCGCGCCTGGGTAAGTTTTAGCACTAGTCACTGCGTTGCGGTATCTATAGTTTACACATATGTAATCTATCTGATTTCTAACGATCCTGTCACTTTTGTGTGCTGGGGACTGCCACGTGTAAAGCCGCCTTTTTGGTAAGTCAAACCAAGTATTCATGATGGTTAGAGAGTACTCCGTACAGAACTCTATAAGTCGGTCGCCCCTGTCATTCCTGGCTCCGAGTCCATGTGGGCCAACAATGTTGTGTTCCGGAGTATCCCCAACTTTGGCGTTAAAATCTCCCATCACTATTATAAATTCGTGTTTTTTCACTAATTTCAGTACCGCAACTAGGTCTTTATAGAAATTTTCACACTCCGCTTCTGTGCTTTCAGAAGTGGGTGCATACACTTGGATAAGGTTGGTGTTTATAGGCCTGGTATTCAGCTGCAGCAACATAACTCTGTCGGACTGTGGGACATATCCGGTCACACAGTCTTTCATTTCTTTTGTAACTATGAACCCAACTCCAAATTCATGCTTCTGACCACCGGAATAGTAAAAGTGGGTGTTGTCGTAAGATGGAATATCACCACACTCAGTCCATCTCACTTCACTCATACCAAGAATGTCCCAATTATGTCTCCTCATTTCCTTTACCGCGTTTTCTAGCTTCCCATCCTTGTAAAGAGTTTTCACATTCCAAGTCGTAACCTTTAACTCGCCGTGGTCGTCGTTTAATCGTACACTCCGCCCGGGGATTATCACCCTCTTTTGCCGGGCACTGAGGGATTCTTTTGTTTGTACCTTCATGCTGATATACTTGGGAATTTAATTGCAGTGGTTTCCCGTTGCCTTCTGCATCAGAACTTTTTGGGGGTACTTACTCCCCAAGGCTGCTGAAGCCTCATCTGACCGGTTGCCCGGCCAGGAGTGTGGTTATACCACCGCAGCCGTGCAGGAGGGGTTGACAATTGGGTCGGATAAGATGGTAGTTCCGTTCCCCCTTCTTGATGTGGGTATTGATAAAAGCTCTTCGTTTGCGGACCTTCAATTTAACAACCTTGTCAGGGAACAGTGGTCGGATTGGCTTCTTGTCTATACAGATGCGTCAAAGATCTCAGATAGAGACAATGTAGGTGCTGCGGTCTGGATCCCAAATTTCCGAATTCTGATAAGTTTTTAAAGTCCCTCCCCCCTCCCCCCGGCTTCGGTATTCTCAGGCGAAGCCATTGCTCTCCTAGAAGCTGTTTCGTTTGTAGAGTCCCACCAAATTAAAAAAGCCGTGCTAAAAGAAATATAAAGACATAATGAAATCTCCATTCCATGCTCGAGACAATGCTCCATGGTTTGGAAGTTGTTCTGGCCTGGATTCCAGGACATTCTGGAATTCTTGGTAACGAAGCTGCTGATATGCACGCCAAAAATGCCAGTAATTTGGTATCCAAACACACTTTGAATATCATCCTCGTGACCTCAGACGGCCAAACCGCATCTTAATGAAAAATGGAAAAGGCTTTGGTATAGCAAGGGTCCCTCTAATGCTAAACATTACTCGAAGATTCAGCCTGATATCCCATATCAACCGTGGTTCTATAAATACCGTAAATTTGATAAACGTGCTACCTCTGCTGTAATTCGTTTACGCCTAGGCCACGTTTGCTCTCCGGTTTTTCTAGCCAAAATTCGAGTTAAAGACAGCTCCTTATGTGAATGCGGTTTGGACGAGGGTTCTTTAGAGCACATTTTCTTTAACTGTCCTCTGCTGTCTGTTTCTCTGTATGACTTACTTCCCCGCAACATTCCTCGTCCCGTCAATGATTCTTTTCTTCTTACCTTAGTTTATACTCCTTTTATATCTGTTCTTATTAAATTTATCAATAATAACAATATCTACTTATGACCCTATTCCCACCTCTCGCCTGCTTGTATTACATATATTTAGTCTTCTGTATTATATTTATCTTTACCTACCACGTGCATTTGTAAAAAGTTTACTAACATTAGCTAGGTACTTACTAACCCTTTTTGTTGTGTTGTTTTAGGTTGCCCCTGCAGTTCAGAAACCGATCAATAGTTAACTATTATAGTCAATTACTATTCGTCCATATTAATAACATTGTGTCTTCTTCAACCTTGACATCGGCAGAATCATCGTTTGGCTGAACGATGGAGCCATAAAATTAAAAAGTGAAGTGAAGTACGTATATTTTGACGGGTACCGCCATTATAGTGACAGGTCACTTAAGCCTAGTACGCATTAGGCCAGTATTTTAGTCGAGTAGCGAGTTATTTAGTAACTAAATGTGTCTGAACATCAAAAATTTAGTCGAGCTATTCCATTCTTCTCAATTTTTACGGGCGAGTAGCACCTACCACCACGCATCCCTGTTCACTGGCTTACCGGCAAAACAAATCCAAACCTGTTGATTTAGTCGAGTTGCCGCAAAAATTTCGTTTCGCTGGAGTGAAGAAACCACATTCAAATTTGTTTCTAAATATAGAACATGAATGTTTGTGGAGGGAACCCATCACTTTATCGCAATTTACTTCAACGATTTTCATGTCCCATAAAACCATTCGCAGATATTTTAATACAATATGTAACAAATCCTTAAATCTGTTTACATCGAAATTTCATTTACACGATTATTCATTACGTACAAACACACTTTATCGTTATTTCTTTTCATATTTTATGTATTTCATCAAAATAATGAAACATCAAAGTTTTGTTACCCATAATTTTATTTCCACGTAAGTTTCAGTTTGCAATATATTTGAAATATCAAATATTATATTATTATGTTACCCTATATAGATAGATTAATCTGGTAGTATTGTATTGATCAACAGTAAATTTATAGCTAGTCCATTAATTATAAATGGATCACAAATCCGACTCAGAGCACCCCGACTCCACGTGGCTCAACTTTGTCATATACTAGAGTGTTATTCCTTCGCGCGGAACCAGAAGGCTCGCGAAGGAGGTCCTGAGAAAATGAGGGCACGAGGCCGAAGTGAAGCGAGGGGGGGAGGTGGCGAGCGAAGCGAGCCGGCGACCTCTCGAGCGGAGCGAGGTTAAGTGCCCGAATGAATCGAAGGGCCGACGGAGCGAGTCTTCTGGTGGAGCCACCCAGAAATACTTGCTTGCTGCATGCCTGCTTGCATGCTTGCTGCATGCCTGCTTGCATGTTTGCTGCATGCTTGCTGAATGCTTGCTGCATGCTTGCTGCATGCTTGCTGCATGCCTGCTGCATGCTTGCTGTATGCCTGCTGCATGCTTGCTGCATGCTTGTTTCATGCTTGCTGCATGCTTGCTACATGTTTGTTGTGCTTGCTGCATGCATGCTTGCTGTATGCCTTAATCTTGCTATACCTTTTTGCATGTTTTAAGCAACAACAAGCGAATGCAGCGTTCGATGAAACATTACTGCGATTAAAAGTTATGATGCGCATCGTTACATATCGAAACATGTTATTATAAATGGTTACATCGATATCTTAATACATGTGTGAAATGTTAGTTTGATATATCGTTTTTCTTGGAATAGTAGAAATTTTATAACGTTTTTTTTAGAAAATGTTGTTCGATATTATGAAACTGCGATAATAAGTTTTTCGATGTTTTAAGAAAAAAATATATTGAAAAACGTGGAATAGTTTTCTGGGACATGATAATCGATGTGATAAAAATCTGTATTTTAATAGACACCCGTTTGTGGAATATTAAGTCCCCGCTTTATAAAAATAAACAAATGAAAGAATCCGCATACTCAGATATCGAAGATTCAATGAAAGTGCCCGGATTTGGTACAAAAGAAATTAAAATTAAAATGAAAAACATCTTGTTAGTTAATATACATTTATTTACGGAACGCTGTAGGCTGTTCATCTTGCAAACCACCACTTATTTGTGAACTGTCGTGTCTGAGTCGAAAGCGAGTAGCTCGACTAAAATACTGGCCTAATGCGGACTAGGCTTTAGTAAAACGTTATGCATCACAAGTTACTTTTCCGGGAATAGATAAGAAATTAGGGTCAGGTTATTTTTTTTATGACCACCCGGAAAGACTTGAGTGTAGAAAAGTAGTTAGGTTCAGGTTAATTATTTTTATGACCACCCAGAAAGACTTTGAGGGCAGAAAAGAAATTAGGTTCAGGTTAATTTTTTTTATGACCACCCAGAAAGACTTTGAGGGCAGAAAAGAAGTTAGGTTCAGGTTATATTTTTTACTAGCTGTTGCCCGCGGCTTCGCCCGCGTGACTTTGACTTAGATGAAAAGTATTTTTGTATTCCTAACTGTTTCCTGTGTTTCAATCTTCGATTTTTATACGTCTACAGAAAATGCTCATCAGATTAACCAAGTTTTGCTAAGGCGCCATTTCTGTATATGTTATAGTGTAGCTGGTCTCTTGAAGTTATTCATCAGATGTTCCAGATCTTCAATTTTTATACGTCAACAGAAAATGCTCATCAGGTCGAACGGTTTTTGCTAAGGCGCCATTTCCATATATGTTATAGTGTAGCTGGTCTCTTGAAGTTATTCATCAGATGTTCCAGATCTTCAATTTTTATACGTCAACAGAAAATGCTCATCAGGTCGAACGGTTTTTGCTAAGGCGCCATTTCCATATATGTTATAATGTAGCTGGTCTCTTGGAGCTTTTCATCAGATGTTCCAGATCTTCAATTTTTATACGTCAGCAGAAAATGCTCATCAGGTTGAACGATTTTTGTTAAGGCACCATTTCCATATTTCTTATAGTTTAGCTGTTCTGTTATGGTTCTTCATCAGGTGTTCCAGTTTTCAAAATGAATTATAGCCTATATGCTGCCCAGGCTTAATAGCTATACAACAAAAAAAGTTTCATTCAAATCCGTCCAGTAGTTTTTGCGTGAAACGCGTACATACATACAGACAGATAGACAGACAGACAGACAGACAAGAAATTCCAAAAAAATTTTTTTGCTTTCTATTGTTCTTTTTAAGTGTCCCTCTATCCATTTTAGTCAAAAATACTAAATGTACAGACAAAATATTTTTACTGTTTTATTATATGTATAGATGATGACCTCCCGGAAAGATTTTCCCCGGTTTGACCCGGAGTTTCATCAAATAACATTGTCATAGCTTGTAAATGTTGATGATATACTAAAAAATTCAATTAAAAAAAAGTTCCTTTGCGCATGTGGGGGGGGGGGTTACCCTCCCTCCCCAAACCTATTTTAGTGCGTCAGATCTGGTACAATTCTACCATTTGCAGCTATGTTATAAATAATAGAACTACTAATTATAATGTTGTCTCAAAATATTAACGAATTATAAGTAAGGTAACAGCACTAATGCCCGACTGTATACTAAAAGAAAACACTTTCTAAAATCCGCGTTATTTCTAAGGACTATAAACTAATAACACTGTAATGTGGATTTCATAAGATTCTTAGTCTAACTATGAACCATTTTCAAAAAAGTCATGCACAGTTTCGGAAAAAAAAAAATGAAATTTCGTCAGTTGTTGTAAATAATATCAGTCACTCACGGCGAGTTTTACGCCATCTTAATTATTAGGTTAAGGAAGCTGAAATTTTGAGGGTATGTTTTAAATCCATTTTATTTACAGTGGTGGTCAGATAATTAGAAACACCAGTCGATTTTCATACAAACGAGGTTACTTTGAAGCCTTGGTTCAACGCCAGGATTGATCTGAGCTATGATCTGATGAGCCTACCAGGGATAGAATGGAGGACATCCAGATCGCTATACACACCCAACTGATCAAATCACCATTCTATCATAGGCTCATCTAGTATATATTATCATAAATGATAAAGTTCCCATACAAACTTTGCAATTTTTGTCACTCAGTCACACAAAGTCTACTGGACGGATCTTGAGGAAATCTGGCACACAAATAGAGCAAGTCTTGAAAATTCACATATGGTAATTTTTATCCCGAAATTCCGAAGTGAGCGGAGCCCCGGGGTTTAGCAAGTTTTCCATACCTATGAAAAATGCTGTATTAGCTACGCCCCGGGGCTCTACTCCCGTAGGAATTTCGGGTTAAAGAGTACCCTATGTACTATATCCTGTATTATTTTAGTAGTGTATCAAATTTCATAGAAATCCGTTTTGTGGATTTTGCGTAGTTGAGTATCAAACATACATCCTCGCACATGTCTAAACTTTCGAATTTAAAATATCTGTGGATTTTGTTCAATTTCGATGAGCACTAGTGTGGGTCTTGGGTGGTCCAAAACATATGTATTTGGTCCCACTAGACGCAGAATTTAATGCTTTAAAACTTATAAGTACTATTTTTTTTTTCAAAATTATAGTAGATATAATAGTAAAACCGCAACAATACCCCTTTTTGTAGATACATTTTTACCCCCTGTACCCCAAGCACAGCCCTTTGGAGGGGGAAAGACTGGGATAGTCATATTGGTCTACAAATGATAAATGATGCCATTAAAACAGTAAAATCTCTGGTAGGCTTTAAGTTCGAATGGTATTTTAATTCTACTGGCCTATGTGTATAAAATAAAATTTATACAAAATTGACATTTTGCGACATAACAAGACATTGATTTTAAGCGGTATGTCTACTATTAGGGAAAAAGAGTGTCTGCCTTTAGAGGTCCTGTTTCGTTTATTAGCGATTATGACAACTTTTTTTTTATCTATACATATAATAAAACAGTAAAAATATTTTGTCTGTACATTTAGTATTTTTGAAGAACCATAACAGAACAGCTAAACTATAAGAAATATGGAAATGGTGCCTTAAAATAGTCGTTCAACCTGTTGAGCATTTTCTGCTGACGTATAAAAGTTGAAGATCTGGAACATCTGATGAAGAACTGCAAGAGACCAGCTACACTATAACATATATGGAAATGGCGCCTTAGTAAAAGTCGTTCAACCTAATGAGCATTTTCTGCTGACGTATAAAAATTGAAGATCTGGAACATCTGATGAAAAGCTCCAAGAGACCAGCTACACTATTACATATATGGATATGGCGCCTTAGCAAAAATCGCTCAACCTGATGAGCATTTTCAGCAGACGTATAAAAATTGAAGATCTGGAACATCTGATATAACTCCAAGAGACCAGCTACACTATAACGTACATATGTACATATGGAAATGGCGCCTTAGCAAATCTTGATTAATCTGATGAGTATTTTCTGTAGACGTATAAAAATCGAAAATCCGAAACATCTGAAACAGTTTGGAACACAAAAAGACTTTTCATCTAAGCGAAACTCACGCGGGCGAAGCCGCGGGCAACAGCTAGTAATATATAAATTATTGAAAACTGTTACTTACTGTATACTTAAAAGATATATTTCCATGAATTTAAAGTTTGTGTTTCCTAATAGTGTCTAGCATTAGTGCCGTTACCTTAAAATAATTTTGAATTTTTGAATAATTTTTCTAATTAAAAAATGGTGTTTGGTGTTTCCGCGACGCAGTAAACCTCGAGGGCCGCGTAGTGTCGGCTCCCCAGCTCGGAAGCAGAATTTCAAGGATAAAGACATGGACTCCTTTCGCCTGTCGAAGCTTAGCATCAGACAATCAACATTAAACGATGATTCTAATATAGAAGTACCTTCATGTAAGTATATTTTGATGTACTGCCAATCATAAAATAATAGTACATTACTGCCGCGGTCTATAATGACTACTTTGCTGGTCGTGCTGATGATGGCCGACAGCGCAGCGTAGCGCAGCTCCAGGCCGACACGGCGCGGTCAGTGTGCAGCACTTGATGGCCGAGCTGAGATGTCGGCCGAGACCGGAGCTCGAGGCCGACACAGCGAGGACAGCAAGGGCTGCAACGATGGCCAAGCTGGAAGGCCTAGAGCGTAGCTAAGCTAGCTCGAGGCAATCATAGCGTGACCAGCGAAGCAGTCATTGTGGGCCAAGGCTTGTATAGTGCTTTTCTCAAAAATGCAAGTAATCTAAATAAAACCAGCAAGTAATTTAAATAAAAACATATTTAAAACGTTGCCGGCAATGGATTGCCGGCCTGTTAGAGCGGCTAGCAAAACTTTGTCGGCCGCTCTTTGAAACAGAACGGCAAGGTCGACTTTGCTCAAAAAAGGTTGTCAAAATAATGAACACATTACATGCATTTTTGAGCAAAAATATATTCTTAGTTTATAATTAAATCAATGTAGTGAGATTCTTTATCAAAAAGATCTCTCGGACCTCACCAACAAACTCATGGAAGAAAGACGAAACTTGGTTCTGCAGTCCTCTGACGATGCTGCTCAGTATCGACGTCTAAACAGACAGATCTTGAAGTCCCTGACTCGCGATTTACGCCATTTCAATACTGACCGTATTGAAGAGGCTTCTCTTTCAGGTTTGGTGGTTAGCAAACTAACCACCTTTTTTATAGAAATTATTTTTTTTTGTGCCTGAAAGAGTTAAGCATAATAAGGGCTCAAAAGTTTTCGCAAGGGATCTGTCTGTTAGTCAAAGCCAACTGACCAAGCTGAAGACTGAGGATGGCAGAATCATTTTGTCGAAGTCAGAGCGGTTGGAAGAGGTTGAGAAGTTCTACGGACAATTATACACCAGCGTACGCGTACCTGTCATTAATCTGGCCAAAGATCCAAGAGCCAAATTGACACACTACACCGAATATATCCCGGACGTCAGCCTATGGGTGATTATTTGAAGATGCGCATTTTGGCCTAATAAAAGAGATCGTAAAAATTTTGCTCATAGAACGTTCTTTATATGTTAAAGGCGTTCTTTGATTCTATCCATACAATATTCTTCGGGAGGGCCACTAAAAACTCTTTTAGTTTTTCAGTTTTCAGCTATTATTTTTTTATGCAAACGGTAATGATGAATTTAAACAAATGGTAATTATGTTCAAAAATGGTAAAGAGAAAAATATGAAATGGTAAGTAGATTTCAGGAAAAAACAAAAGAAAATAATTGAAAATCAGGTTTATTGGCTTTAGGTGTCGCACTTAATTAGTATAATTTCAATTTCAAATTTACCCTCCAAAATTAAATAACCACCGAACTGAACCTCGCTCGAAATGTCGATCCCCAGAATTCCAATACTTGGCTTCGCATTTAGGGCAGTGCCTTCAAAATGGCTCTATCGCAAAAGGGGTTTCTTGGCAGAGAACTCACAGACTTGTGTCTTGTTGGGGTTGTATTGGACTAGGTTAAGACTCATTCCGAGACTCGCTCAAGAGACACGTTAACGTCAAACGCAATCCTGTTTCGACACTCCTCAGTAGCCTCACGAGAGAGATTAGCACGTCCATGATATAAGTAATCAGCAGTACTGTCATCTGCATAACAATGCATGTTGCTGATTTACAACATGTCATTGATATGCAGAATGAACAGTGTGGGTGACAGGACTTGGGGGACGCCAGCTTTCACAGGTTTGGATTCAGAGCATGATCCGTCTATAGCGACCTTTATGCTACGTTCCCGGAGAAAGCTGTCCAGCCTTGCGCAAAATCACTCGGGAAACCCGTACGAAGGTAATTTGGAGAGACACGCCTTGTGCCATACCCGATTAAAAGCTTCGCCACGTTCAAACTAAAGCCACAGCCTCGCCTTTACACTCAATTGCCTCAGCCCAACGATGTGTTAGATAAACAAGAAGATAACCAGCTGAGCGGCTGCGACGGAATCCATATTGGCGATCACTTAGCAGCTAGTAATCCTCAAGATACCCTAGAAGCTGCTGATTAATAATGGTTGCCATTATTTCGCATAGTATGGAGGTTATGGCAAAAGGCCTGTAGTTCGACGGATCTGAGCGATCTCCTTTTTTAGGGATCTGGTGCATAAGGGCCGATCTTCAAGATTTCGGAAGTAGGAGTAGGAGAGCCAAAACAACCGGTTCAAAACCAATACCAGCTCAGGGGCTCATGTTTTTAGCACGACAGCTGGGGATGCCATCAGGCCCGCACGACTTGTTGATGTTCAGGGAACGGAGTACTTTGCGCACAGTACTTTGCACGAAGCGGACGTCAGGCATAGAAGCACTACACTTTGGGATTAATGGAGGGGTGTTTCCCTGGTCATCAAGGGTTGAGTTCGCCGCGAAAAGAGAGGTCAGTAGGTCGGTTTTGTCTTTCGGGGAGTAGGAAAAAGAGTCGTAACCCTGCGTAGAGGTGGGAGCGATGGCCGACAGAAGTTACCCTGGACAGTTTCAGCGAGAGACCAAAACGCATGACTTCCAAAGGGATGACGGGATAGGCTCTCGCCAACTCTGCCGATGAACTAGGCCTTACAGCAGCCATTTGGCTTTTGTAGGACCTGGAGGCAGAGTTATATTTTTTCATTCGTATTTGGATCAGTGGTAGCCCGCTCTGCAGCCCAGGCTTGGTAAGAGTCCTGTTTCTGGCTAGATGCCGAACGCCAAGGCCCCCCAAACCAGAATGAATGAATGAATGAATGTTTATTTGCAGTAAAAGTGTTACAAGAAAATACAGTTGTTAAATAATATGTGTGAATCTCACTTTTAACCTATCTAGGCATGCAAAATCTTTAAATCAATATCTAATATAGTAATTATAATGATGAATTAATAACAAATAGAGACCCAGAGCTTGGACCCTCCACCGATAGGCACTGCAGAATTTGAAATGGATAATTCCATCCCCTGCAGTATCACATCGGCGACAGCGTCAGCATAGGCGCTGGGATCATCCAGCGAAAAACAAACCATCCTAATCTGCCGATCTGTTGTGCCATATGCAGCGAGAACCAGTAACTGGTAAGTGTGACATGCGTAATAGGCACGATACTCCTTTCCAGTAGTGCTCAGGATGCGAAGTTAGTAGGAGGTCCAACAAGGATGGGAACTGGTCGTTCACGTCTGGGCATGGGCGTGGAAACAAGCTGCGTTAAGTTGTAGGCCAAAGCGAAGTAGCGTACAGATCTTTCCGCGTGGTCGGTTCTATTTGATCCAAGCCAGTCGATGTGGTGGGCGTTGAAATCACCCAGAACCACAATTTCGGCGGAAGGGACCTGTGCGAGAAGGGTGTCAGCTACAGTCTGAATGTGCTCGATCAGCCGGTCGGTCTCGAGGTCCCCGCTGTGGGATCTGTACAGGCATGCATAAAAAAGAATGCGGTCAACGCATTCTACTCGCAGCCAGATGATAGACAGATCCCTACCATCAAGATTCCCTAGGCAATGACAGCAAATACCCTCACCAACGTACATGCACACTCCGGCTTAGTGCACAAAGTTGTGTTCCAGATTATAACCCTGGTATAACAGATACAAAGTGTCAGCTAGGAAGGATATTTTCGTCTCAGAGAAAAAGAGCAGGTCAGACCTTGCCGTCTCGAGGTGATGGTGGACGACGTTATGATTGGAATGGAGTCCCCTAATAATATGAGTGAAGTTTATAGAAAGCGTAGAAGGGGATGCCTGTACTTTATCGCTAGAGAAATGAGCGGCACTGTGCCCTCCCCAGCATACATAATGCAGCCTGAGCTTATAGGCTCCGGTACTGGTACCCTCCTGGGGTAGTTGTTATTTTAGTTCCGCTGGCATATTAGTCGTCATAATAACTCACAACGTATAAAAATAACATAACAGTAGTCAGCAAATAAAATTAAAATATAATTTCTCATCACCATTCATATTAGCTAATTACCGTACCGCACCATATTCGTAAACAGTGAATGGTATAATATGGTAAATAGCAAAATGGTAATTAGTAATTTAGATGTTTGTTCATTTTGATCACGTTTCGTACTACTTACTGTTTTGAAACCTACAAATACTTAAAACAAACCGTTAAATGTCTATAATAAAACATTATTAATGCAATGTTATACATCTACTTACCACTAAACACACAAACTGTAAAGAGAACATGAAAAAAATAAAATCGAATTCGGAGTCTTTGACCACAAAATTTTCGACACTGAAGCATTACTTGGCATGTTTGCTCCGATCGATCGACGAGCGATGCTGCAGTCTACCCGACAAAGTATTAAGGGTAAGCGCAAGTTAATTAGAAGCAAAGAAATTAAGGTGACAACGTTCTCGAACGGTAGTGAGTGTGTAACGCTGGGACATTTTTAAACCTCATTTTTAACTATTGTAAACTAATCTTTGAGTATTTTTATTTTAACGTGGACTTAACAACAACATTCTATTTAAAGAATTTATTGCGTAAAGTACGTTCTTTATGATACAATTAGAGAAATAAAATATTTTGTGTCAAAATCCGGGAAAAGGGACACGGATGGTAATGTGAATTTCGAAAGATAATTGAAAATATAACAAAATCTATTTAATTTAACATTAGTTTAATAACTGCCCCCGTTAAAATAGATAAGGGTCTACCTCAAAGTTAGCCAAAAGTTAAAAATAAATGAAATTTAAATAGTTCTTTTAGCCTGGAACAGCGATTTGCACGTATTCAAATAATCACCCCTATACGAGATTAGAATGGCTCTCGAACAGTTAAAAAACAATAAGGCACCGGGTGACGATGGAATCACTCATAAGAAGGCTCAAGGTCACCCAAAGGGCGATGGAGCGCGCTATGCTCGAAGTTTCCCTGCGTGATCGAATCAGAAATGAGGAGATCCGTAGGAGAACTAAAGTAACCGACATAGCCCGCAGAATCGCCAAACTTAAATGGCAGTGGGCGGGGCACATAGCTCGTAGAACAAATAGCCGTTAGGGCAGAAAAGTTCTCGAGTGGCGACCACGAACCGGAAAACGTAGTGTTGGCAGGCCTCCCACTCGGTGGACCGACTACCTGGTGAAGGTCGCGAAATGCGCATGGATGCGGGCAGCGCAGGACCGGTCGTTATGGAAATCCTCGGGGGAGACCTTCGTCCAGCAGTGGACGTCTTTCGGCTGAGAGAGAGAGAGAATGAAGTTCTAGTCTTAGAATATTACATTTCTAGCCTAAAATTTTCACGGTTTTCTTTTTCAAAGTAAGTTGTTTTATATACTAGGTACTTGTTCTTTGTGAATGTGGGTCTAATTTATTTATTTACATAAGGAGACCTTACTAAAGTCTACATAACTTGGTAAATGTCAAATGTTATTTTATCAACCTTATCCTTCAACATCATGCAGGCCGCATTGTGCTTTACATCTATAGTTAAACAATTGTTAGGTATCTTAAATCCATGTATAATACATGATACAAATTTACCCATGCTTAAGTAGATGTATGCTTCAATGCTCAAATTAATGACTAAATAATTAAAATATATTCTAAATCTGAATATATTTTAATTTTTTTTCAAATTTTATTTCAAAGATTTCAAAGATTCCAGTTTTAACCCCCCAGAACCAACATGCTATGTGATTCGGCCTGTACAAAGATAAAAGTTGATTATTTATCAAATATAAAATTCTTACCCAAATTACAGGGCAGAGCTGGTGGAATAAGTTGAATGATACATCAATGGATATTCTGGAAGCTTTGGAAAATGACCAACCAGAAGGAGCTTATAATGTTTTGGAGGAATCTATGGATGTTGAGGTTTTAAGGTAACTATTGTTATGTTACTTGACATAGTCGATTTAGATATTTGTTTACACATAAATACATATTTCTTTATTGCTTAAGAATGTAAGTGATTCCAGGTGATACAAGGACTTTAACGATAAAATATATTATACCGAAATTAACACAACTATCAAAAAAGTTTTTGCCGGAAAGAAAAATTTAAAATTCAATTGCTCTGCAATAATGAACAGTATTATGATATTTTCAGCTATAAGCATGTTATTAATAATAGACCTACTGATTTTAATGTTGTCTTACAATATTAACGAATAATAAGTAAAAGAATTTTGAATTTTTGAATAATTTTTCTAAATTAAAAATATTTTTTCAATGAAATCTTATGTGGAGGAAATTCATTATCTTACCCATCTTACCTATTATAGTAGCGTAGTACACTCCTAACTAATATTATAAATGCGAAAGTGTGTTTGTTAGCTCTTCACGCTTTGTCTGCTGAACCAATCTTCCTTAAATGTCGCATCCACATAGTAAGAAGTACTGACAAGAACATAGGGTACCTTTCATTCCGGGAAAAAGTACAGTGGGAAATACACGCGGGCGAAGCCGCGGGCCAAAGCTAGTGTTTTATAAAAGCAAAATATACCGATGGTTTGAAATACATATTAACAGAACAGGGTGGTTAAAACGGCCACTTTGATGAATCGGAATAGGATCCATTTCTAATTTCCTAAATATATAAAATGAACCTTAATGTTTGGTTTTAAATTTTTAAATAGTTAGGAAATGAGAGATTGGTCATATTCCGTTCTATCAAAGTAGCCATTTTAACCCCCCAGTTTATTTAATACAAATAAAAATAGGATATTAAGCAAAAGATTGCTCTAATAAAGATTCTTATAATTTTAATTTCAGCCAAGAAAAAAAGAATGAAATTTTTAATCGACCAGACAGTAGTGATAGTGAGTCGATTTGTAGCATTGTCATGCCAGAGCGCAAACTGTTCAGACAGAAGGAAAATCAACCAAAAAATAAGTTTGCTCAAATTGTTGGCACCAGAGAATCTATGGCCAACATAACAGAAAAATATGATAAAACTATTGTAGCTGGCACAAAAAAGTTGTTAGGTGAAAGTTCTAAACCGAAATCCAAGCCAGCGAGTCCTTCCGGATTGTTGGCATTTTCTCCAGATACAACAGATAATAATACTCCAGAAGAAGTGAAAGGACTAATCAGGATCTTGTTTGGCAATGAGAAAAGGAAGAATAAGTTTACTTATTTCTTTGATTCTGAAAGTGAAGATGAACCAGAGATTCCACCAAAAGTGTTTGGTTTCCGAAATAAACATGATGCACCTAGTAGAAGAGTTAGTACTGCATCTAGTTTGACTACTGACATAGATACGGAAGATTGGAAACTTGGTGATGAAGAGCAACAATTTGAAGTTATTGAAGTAGAAGACGAAGAAGAAAATCAAGAAATGAACGAAGCAAAAACAAGTCTCGAAACAGATATCGATGACCCGGCGCTGAAACAGAGGAAGATAGTGTGATTATAATTGAAGATGAAGACAATGAAGAAGGTAACAATAGTGTCGGCGACGCAGGAAATTACACTAGAAAAACGTTGCGGAAAACTTTCAGCCGTGGTTTTACTCCAAGGAAATCTTTACGCGCTTTGGCCATGGATAAATCGGCGAAACGACACGAAGTTGACGTTGATATGCCAGGAGAGAACTCCACTGAACTGCCTACTGAAGTATCACACGAGCAGACGAGTTTGGAAAGGTTTTTGCAGATCAAGAACTATAAATTGGAAGAGAAGAAGAAACTGGTAAGTCTGATTTTTGTTGCTTTTTATATAAAGTAGTAGAGATGCCTATGGGATCTTATATGAACAAAACATGCTTGGTATTAACTATAACTTCAATGCTTACAGTTAGAAGAAATGAAGAGATCGCTCACACCGCCACCTAAGGAATATTTCAAAGTGCCGTCTCGGCCGTTCGTACTCGAACGTGCGACGAAGCCAGCACAGAGCAAACCAAAGACTACAAAAACCATCAAGTCTATGACTCCTCTAGAGCCAAGAGACGCCCCGTGGATTACGAAGCACCTTTATAAGTTTTTGGAGACCAAATTAGAGCCCAAGTAAGTTATTTTTTTTATATAAAATATAAATATATACGGACAAATCACACAGATTGAGCCAAAGTAAGTTCGAGACTAGATAACATATACATATATCCAAGTCCCAGGTCAATCTCAAAAATATCATTTTCCATCTAAACCCGACCTAGGTTCAAACCCGAGACCTCCGGTGTGGCAGAGTGTGTATATATGTATATTGCTATGTATGCGATTGTATTGTTATTTTATTTATTTGTATTGTTTTTTTTTATTGTTATTTTAAGTTACAACCTTTTGACATTACACTCGTTTCATTGACTCTGGAATTCAGTACATTTTTCACGTGGGAACACCACGCGGTTTCTAAACTAGAAAGAATTTTTCTAATTGGACCGATCGGTAGTTCCGAGTTTAGCGAGTTCAAACAAACAAATATACAAAGTACGAGCTTTATGCGGTATACATAGTACAGATTACTGTTCCCGATGTATAAAACGAGATTCGGTGTTGTACGAAAAATCATAATGTTCCAGATACGACTACAGAGCACGCGTACCTGCCGAAAAGCTGGTGGAAATGATATACAACTTCGTGAAAAGTCTGCGCAATGTCGAAGTGGCTCCAACCGAGTCTGTAGATGTTCTCAAGCGAGAGATGGCGCGCCTGAGCATCGTCAATACGCACTTAGATTTCTATAAGTTTATCCACGAATTTCTGCCCAGTGAGGTTAGGGTTAAGGTGGGTTTCTCTTCTCACTTCGTTTTTTACTCGACTGACCAAAATAGGAGTATTATGTTTTCAGGGTTCATGTATGTAGGTACATATGTATGTACGTTTTTTTATTCCACCATAAGTTTTTCGGCTTAACAGATTTTGATGTGAGAGGTAATTTAGATTGCATTGCATTTCTCCGAGTGACATAGGCTATGTGAGTTGTCAGTCGTGTTTTTTATTTTTTAATAATTAGCTTGTTACAAGCTTTTATCTACTTTCACCTGTCCAAGTGTCTGTCTTTTTGTAGTTAAATCTTGAAAGTTAAATTCGACCTATTTCCGCTTGTTCTTCAGAGTTGAAATTTTACATGTGGCATCAGCACAGAATAAGTAATAGTACTAACGTACAGAACAGACACAACACACAACAATGAGTGCGGAGCAGTGAGAGTACACTGCTCCGCACTCATTGTAAACACCGCACCCCATCCCGCACTTCCTTGTAGACATCACTGACACTTAAACGAGGGCTGGCGCGTAACCGGCGCACTTTTCGCGCCATCATTTTGATTGATAACCACGACACGCAAGCAGCCCTACTAAATTTCACGCACACATTTGCGCGTGTACAAACGTTATTTGCCTATTAGTAGTAAATTTGCGACCGTTGTATGGAGTGTCCGGGGTGTGGCTTCAGTTCCGATGACAATGCATTATTATGGTAAGCATGATCAGATCATGCTTACCACCGTCTGGGTGCACCGTCAGGTGCACCCAGGGCTTTCAACGAGGGAACTTTCAATGGTTAACTGCAGTAGTGTGCAGGTTTCCTTACGATGTTCTAAAGTCTCAATTTGAATACACATTCAGTGCCTACATGCCCCATTTGCCTTCCCTCCTGTACCTTGGAAGATCTCAATGAGGCCAACGATAGAGCGGTGGAAGTGGCCAAATACTGGTCAAAGAAAGTTTAATTTTTGATGATGCTGATGATGATTATCAGTGTACGACGCCGGAGTAATTTGCCGTTACGCTCCGCTTCTATAGTAAGTGACACTAGAAAAATATAGAGCACAATGGGCCACATGGAAATTATACCACTTTATATTACAGGTGTTACTTTTCTATATGTCGCATTGTAACGCATAACAAATGTTTTTTTTTTTCAGGTGGTTCCCGACATTATAAACGAGATACCTGCACCGCGTCACGGGGTATTTTCAGAAATCCTGCAGAGTAATAGGGACGATTAGTTCGTTAGTGTCTATGAAATGAATCTTGCGGGGTAACAGGGACGATTAGTTCGTTAGTGTCTATGAAATGTTGCAATTTTAATTAAACGATTGATTTTATACCTATTGTTTAAATTGAAACCTTCTTCGCTCCAGTGGGAATCTCGGAATTCTGGATGGCTTCATTCGGAGTGAATTCAAATCATTAGCATCCTTTAATAATAATACCATGAAGAACGTGAAGCTACATACGAATGAAAGATGAAGAGTTATTTGGTCCCCTTTTTTACACGACTGACCAAAAAAGGAGTGTTATGATTTCAGCGTTCATGTATGTATGTTTGTGTGTAAGTTTCTTTATTCCACCATAAGTCCTGAACAGCTTAACGTAGTTTAACAAATCCTACAGTTACGAGTATTTTAAATGCGAAATTTAAGACAAGTGCGAAGGAGGATGTATGTTTGATACCCATCAACTACGCAAAATCTACTGGACGGATTTCGATGAAATTTGCTAAGAGTAGGCCCCCGGGGCGAAGCTAATTAGGCAGCATTTTTCATAGGTATGGAAAAATTACTACGTCCCGGGGCTTCGCTCCCCTGGAAATTTCGGGATAAAATTGTGATTTTTCAAGACTATATTACCATCGATAAAATATTACAAGTACTGGTTACTTGTAATATTTTATCGATGCTATTACTATTTTTAGACTACTAGATAGTACGTATATTAATTCTGTGCTACTAGTGTACTCAACTACATCGATATCCGTCCAGTAGACTTCGTGTGATTGAGTAACAAAAAATGCTAGTTTGTATGTGGTGAACTTTATCATTTACGATCATATACTCACAGGGTGTTTGGTAGTTTGATACAAAGCCTTAAAGCGAAGCTAGTTTAGATTATAGTCATTTAAGAGAATTTTTTTTAGGAATTTTTCAATTTTTTTTCGAAAGCCCAAAATTTTACACTTACTTAATTGCTAGCAGTGGCGAAATTAATGCAAAACATAATTCTTTTTATTTCTATTTTATTAGAGCAATGTATGAACATTCTAAAGAAACATGTTTTGTGTATCTGTGTCATCAGAATTTATTTTTGAATTATTCAAATTTTCCAAAAAAAAAAATTAGGGAATCCAATCTTACAGAGCTTATAAAAAATAACGTAAGGAGCTTTTTTTTAAAAAACATCCTTGGTTATTGGGCTTTCTTAAGAAATATTACTTACGTGGATACCTTGCAAAGTTTTGAATTTAGGATCCAAAAAGCAAAGTGAGGGAGAAAATTAAATTTTTTTAGCTGAAAAATTAAACTATAAAAGTCATTTTTTAGGTAAATTACTAGACTTTTAGGGCACTTCTATGGCAACATTTTCAAATTAAGAATCCATAGACCTTTTTCTGCGATCTTGACATTTCCAGGCTTTGACTTTTCACAACTGACATTTCCCGACTTCGACTTTCCACGACTTTGTGATTACTTGATAGCAAAACTCACAAATTAAGTTATGAAACAAGAAAAGTCTGAAGTAATTTACCTAAAAAATGATTTTTAGGCAGCACAAGTTTTTCAAAAAAAAGCTCCTTCCGTAATTTTTTTTTAATCTCTGCAAGAATGGATTTGTAATTTTAATTTTGGTAACTTTAAAATAATTTAAAAATAAATTCTGATGAAACAGATGCACAAAACTTGTTTCTTTAGAATGTTCATACATTGCTCTAATAAAATAGAAATAAAAAGAATTATGTTTTGCATAAATTTCGCCACTGCTAGCAATTAAGTGTAAAATTTTGGGTTTTTCGTAAAAAAATTCCTAAAAAAAAATCGGTAACACTTTGCTTAAGAAAATGTTCTCTTAAATGGTCTATACTAGCTTCGCTTTAAGGCTTTAAATCGAACTACCAAACACCTGTATATACTTGCTGCGCCCAAGGCTCCGCTCCCGTGAGTTTTTCAGAATAAAAAGTAGCCTATGTACATTTTTAGGTTTACCTCTACTCGTGTACCAAATTTCGTCAAAATCGGCTTACTAGATTTCTCCCTCAACCGAAAGACGTCCACTGCTGGACAACGGCATCCCCCAAGGATTTCCACAACGATCGGTCCTGCGCTGCCCGCATCCATGCGCTTCCCGCGACCTTCATCAGGTTGTCGGTCCACCGAGTGGGAGGCCTACCAATACTACGTTTTCCAGTTCGTGGTATTGGTATAAGATGGTGGTATTTATTTCCAACAACAATATTGCTAGTAGCTGTTACACTTATATCTACTTAACTAACGTAAATTACAAATTATTTCGCACTTTGGTCGGTAGTAGCAGTAGCAGCAGATACGGCTACTCTCCGCACTAGTTAAAAAACTGTGTTGCGGCAGGGTAGAATCATCGTCCACAGTGACCAGCATACCTACATTGAGACGTAGGTACCTAAATAGCGAGTGGTTTAGATTGTACGACAACAAAAATGAAGTATAAAACTTAACAGATAAATCTTATTAACTTATTGAGATGAATAAATAATTGTATATAATATATATATATATATATATTATAAACTGTATACACATTTAATTTATAGTTACAGAGTATATAAATTGATCACAGAGACATCATTGAATATTTGCCTCTTCGTCGACAAGATGAAGTCAATCTCATTTTTTGTAACGCTGTTTTAGCTTTTTGAAGAAGGAGTTCATCATAAAGAGACCCTCCTTCTCCATAAAGCCGGCCAGTAGATGACCACGTGTATTCCTCCTTCCATATCCAAAATTCACCACTCTCAGCTCATCATCGCTTCGTTTGCCAAGTTTCGCGTTAAAGTCCTCCATCACAACGGTATAGTGTGCCTGGGAGCTATGTATATGGCTCTAGAAATATCCTCATACATAGTCTCCACCTCGTTGTCGGAGTGATCTGCGGTCGTTGCGTATACTTGCTTGTATGACCTTCAACGAATACCGTTTGGTGATTCTGAGTATAAGGTACGCTACCCTCGCTGAAACACTCTCGAACTGGACCACGTTGTTGACGAGGGACCTGTGGACGATAAGCTCGACACCAACCTGGGACAGTTGGTCGCCCTCCCGGAAATAGAGCAGGTTTCCGGATTTGAGGATCATGGTGTCCTCCCCCTTTCTTTGGACTTCACATAATCCTACAATATCCCGTCGTAACCTGCTCAATTCATCCTCCAGTTCAGCGAGCTTCTTGTCGGTCCGCCGCAGTGTGCGCGTGTTGTAAGTTGCCAGGGCCAAGGGTCGTCGGGGTTGGTAGCCAGGCATCTGCCGGGCATTCTTAGCACGCCCTGCCCCGCCGTTACTGTGACCGCTACCAGAGTCCGGAATAGCGGGGCCGCCGGGGACTAGGGGCCGTGTTATGGGTGTTTATTATCCACGCGGGGTTTTGTCGTAATCGCCACGCTTGGCAGGCGGGTTGGCGATCGCGTAATATCGCGACAGTGTGATGGCATAGTACGCGGAAAGATGCTTCTGCCCATCCTCCGGCGTTTTAAATCCCTTAGACGCCTCTTACGACACCCGCGGGAAGAGATGGGTTGGTGCTATTCTAGGGCCTCACCACAGACCAATCACTTTAATCACTAGATTTAGTGTGATTAAATTACAAACATACATCCGACACATCCAAACGTTGGCATTTAATACTAGTTGGCGCCCGGGGCTTCAATCTCGTGAGAATTTTAGAATAAATAGGGGGCTATTTACTTTTAAGGTTTTATTCTACTCGTTTATCCATCGAAATCCGTTAAGTAGGTTTTGCGTGATTGAACTTTCGATAAATTCAATTACGAAAACCTATTCATTAGTGTGATTAAACATAGTAGGTACGATATTCGCACAAGATAAGGATAAGAATAAGGATTCGTATATAACTATTTTTTTTTTCATTCGATGAAAATTTTTATAGAAACGGATTTCCAAAAAATATGTATTTACACTCATTAAATGCACAATTTAATTCATAAGACTTGTATTGGGACTGTTTTTAAATCAGTCTTGTAAAAAGGAGTGGGAACAACTAGGATAGTCATATTGGGCAACAGGACAACACAGAATGGAAAACCTGATTGGCTTGAAAAAAGTTTTCAAAGTATCTTTTTTTTAAACTATTTTAAGCTCGCTCCGACAACAAAACTAAATAGAAAGGCGTTTAGAATTAAAAACGGCGCTCTGCCATTGCTCTAATCTAAACCTAGATTTTTCTTCCAGTTCCAGGAACAATTCAGTTCTCCCAGGTTTTATGACACTGGAATGATAACAAATTTAAAATCTCATATGTCCTGTTTTAAGAAAATGTGACAAAATAATAAAAGCGTCTTTATAACAATTTTCAGTTTTTCAGATTCAGATTAATTTATTTTGTCAATCATAGGTAAATACATGTTGTTATAATTTTCAATAGTGCTCTATGCTGCGCCATTTGGCATACAAATTTCAGTTATCAAAATTAGATTTTAAAGCTAAATGTCATGCAAATTACAATATTCATGCGATGTCTAAATAATGTATATGATAATGTAATAGTAGTTTATTCAACTGTCATATAATAGAGGGTATTAAAACATGAGTGTAGTTTTTTGAAACGAGTAGGTATTTTAATACCTAATTATATGCAGTTGCATACACTACTTTATTTAATCTCATGGCTACATTAAATAAAATGCAATATAAAGAAACAAATTATTTATTTGGTAATATCAATTTCGTTGTAAATACTCAGTGTACTTTTAATCATAGAATATTTAGACCATAAGGACGAACACTTGTTATCCGATAACTCTTGAAAGTAGGCTAACAAAACGTTTTCGGAAAATGAGTTAGCCTTTTTGTTCATTTTCCATATATTTTTATGTCGCTGTCAAAAGTCTATTCGTCAGTTTCGTAGCTGTTTCTAGAATGTCAGGTGGAGTTAAATTTTCATCAGTATCATCGGTGTTGCTTGACAATTTTGCTACTAAAGTTTTATCCAACAAAATATTACTCAAAGTAGGCCCCCGGGGCGAAGCTAATTAGGCAGCATTTTTCATAGGTATGGAAAACTTACTACGTCCCGGGGCTTCGCTCCCCTGGAAATTTGGGAATAAAATTTCTTTGTGATTTTTCAAGACTATATCACCATCGATAAAATATTACAAGTACTTGTTATTTGTAATATTTTATCGATGCTATTACTATTTTTAGACTACTAGATAGTACTTATATTCATTCTGTGCTACTAGTGTACCCAACTACATCGATATCCGTCCAGTAGACTTCGTGTGATTGAGTAACAAAAAATGCTAGTCATTTACGATCATATACTCACAGGGTGTTTGGTAGTTTGATACAAAGCCTTAAAGCGAAGCTAGTTTAGATTATAGTCATTTAAGAGAATTTTTTTTAGGAATTTTTTAAATTTTTTTCGAAAGCCCAAAATTTTACACTTACTTAATTGCCAGCAGTGGCGAAATTAATGCAAAACATAATTCTTTTTATTTCTATTTTATTAGAGCAATGTATGAACATTCTAAAGAAACATGTTTTGTGTATCTGTGTCATCAGAATTTATTTTTAAATTATTCAAATTTGGGTCTCTATTGTTTCCCCTAATTTTTTGTACTCCTAATGTAGTTTGGTGCACAAACTTTTAGTACAACATTGTTTCGTACATTATTATGAATTCTAATTTAGTGTAGCCTATTTTTGATTCGCCTAAGTTTTTATCGCCGTATATTTACTTTTCAAATAAGTCATTAGGCCTAATAATTGATTATTTCTAATATTCACAAATACTAATTAATATTTCGTACAAAGCAATTAAGCACAAAATTGTAACATCTAATTATTTCTGTTATAATAATTTCTGATAATTATTACAAAGTATTTAAATCTAATAGGGGGGGGGGGGGGACTAAAATTAAACATTGATGGATTTGTGTTTGATAAATGTCGAGAAGTAAAAGAAAGTTACATTAGGCATGTGAACTAAAGCGTGCAGCATGCAAGCAAGCATACAGCATGCAAGAAAGCCTGCAGCATGCAAGCAAGCATGCCGCATACAAGCAAGCATGCATGCAGCATGCAGCATGCAAGCAAGCATGCAGCATGCAAGCAGGCATGCAGCAAGCAAGCAAGCATGCAGCATGCAAGTATTTCTGGGTGGCTCCACCAGAAGACTCGCTCCGTCGGCTCTTCGATTCATTCGTGCACTCGACCTCGCTACGCTCGAGAGGTCGCCGGCTCGCTTCGCTCGCCACCTCCCCCCCTCGCTGCGGTTCGGCCTCGTGCCCTCATTTCTCTCAGGACCTCCTTCGCGAGCTTCTGGTTCCGCGCGAAGGAATAACACTCTAGTATAGGGCAAACTTGAGCCACGTGGAGTCGGGGTGCTCTAAGTCGGATCTGTGACTTATCAAGATTTTTAGGAATTATTATTAGTAGTGCATTACTAACATCATTCTGAAAATGATTGACGACAGACTGGACTGTTCTTATCTCCGGCACTGTTGTGATAGACATGTCACAGTACCCATGCCGGTGAGAAATAGCTAATACTTAGTAATAATTAAATTTACTAATATTCAATTACTTATAATTATAAGAAGTGATTATTACAGTAAGTAATAATTGTCTTAAACAAATTTATACGAGGATATCGTTACGTGTAAAAAATTAAAAGCCAAACGATTTTAGAACATCTAATAATAGAGACTCAAAAATTGCATCTAATAATTATTGGGCTAAATGATTATTGTGCAAAAACATCAATTAGGCGAGACAATAATTGTTCATAACATGTTTAGGCCAATAAGGTTCGGCGAAGTGAAATTAGAGACAAAAATTTTAAGCGAAACAAAGGGCACCCTTCAAATTTTCCAAAAAAAAAAAATAGGGAATCCAATCTTACAGAGCTTATAAAAAAATAACGGAAGGAGCTTTTTTTTTAAAAACGTCCTTGGTTATTGGGCTTTCTTAAGAAATATTACTTACGTGGATACCTTGCAAAGTTTTGAATTTAGGATCCAAAAAGCAAAGTGAGGGACAAAATTAAATTTTTTTAGCTGAAAAATTAAACTATTTTTTTTTGTTAAAAAATTTACTTTTTACATAGGGAACGAGTGTAAAATTTAAGAATTACTCTACACGTGCAGTAGAAAGCATTTATGTGTCCACAAAGTGCTACTTAAAAGTCATTTTTTAGGTAAATTACTAAAGACTTTTAGGGCACTTCTATGGCAACATTTTCAAATTAAGAATCCATAGACCTTTTTCTGCGATCTTGACATTTCCAGGCTTTGACTTTTCACAACTGACATTTCCCGACTTCGACTTTCCACGACTTTGTGATTACTTGATAGCAAAACTCACAAATTAAGTTATGAAACAAGAAAAGTCGGGAAATGTCAAAGTCGTAGAAAAATGTTTGTGGGTTCTTGATTAGAATTTCTTTCTGCGACTTTTACATTTGCCGATTATCGATTTGGGTAGAACCATGTAGAAGTGCCCTAAAAGTCTGAAGTAATTTACCTAAAAAATGATTTTTAGGCAGCACTTTGTATAAACATCATTGCTTTCTATTGCACGTGTAGAGTAATTCTTAGATTTTTCACTCGTTCCCTATGCGAAAAGTAAATTTTTCAAAAAAAAATGTAGTTGTTAAATATTTCAGCTAAAAAATAATTTTTCTCCCTTACTTTGGTTTTTAGGTCCTAAATTCAAAACTTTGCAAGGTATCTACGTAAATTCGTTTTTTTTTAAGTTTTTCAAAAAAAAGCTCCTGCCGTAATTTTTTTATAATCTCTGCAAGAATGGATTTGTAATTTTAATTTTATTTTATTTTTTTTATTTTTTATTTTATTT
>JAEMBS010000294.1:0-31633 GCA_018467065.1 Ephestia elutella
TAAATAGCATAAATGCCTTTAGTGCTCACCTAGGTGAACAGATTAAGTACTTTCTTTCTTGACACCATACTTTTTTCGCACATCGTAATGAGGTACGTCAACGTGACGTGGTGAAGTTGCCCAGGATCGAGTAGACTTAACATTTTATTCGCATAGTAATAGGTCTTACTCTTTATACATGTATCGTCAAAATGTATCGTGATAGTAGTCGGTGGTATATATTTGTTACCAGTAATTATTCTCCCAACTACGTAAAGCTTTTAAGATGATTCAATTAGTACTTACATAATAATAAGTAATTGTACAACCACTTTAATTATTTATTGTTTGATTTCAGATGTTTACATGGAAGTGGTCTCTGATCTGATATAGCCACGGAGCACCAGAAACCGGCGCTGACTGGCGCCATTCGCATCAATGAATCATTTATGCCAGCTTTGGCTCTTGAAGATGCAAGGTAAATTGCAGTGTATTTCATTTTTGTATAGTCAAGCAACTGTCATCAGCTTGTTCAGCTAATGGTTGGGGAGAGGGCATGGACGAGGGGCAGGAATTGGGTCAACCATTTCTGGTAACTATATACAGTGTCGATTCTACGAGTACCTCAAAAGGCAAAAATGGAACCTTTATAAGATCACTTTGTTGTCCGTTTGGCTGACTTATTCTGTGCTATAGGGTAGTTACTTTCTTGACCTAGATAGAATCATGAAATTTGGCAAGACCTTACAATACTTGTACAGCAATAAATTTGAAAACTGTAAACATTTAATTGGAAACCAAAAAAATTGTTAATTACTAAATTTTTCGTAAGTAATTATTTTAGTTACTTTGTTTTAAATTTGCGAACTTGTCCGCGCCTATTTTTAATATCTCCGGTTCTTATCGGCGTATGAATATAAAACCCACGCCAGATTTTTAAGTTAGACCTTCAACAATATAACTGTAAAAATCACATCAAATTTCGTCCAGTTGTTTTCGCGCTATGAGCGTACAAACAGCCAAAAATAAAAAAAATCGTTTGGCTTCTATTGGCCCTATAAAAAGCATTCATAATTTCTTTTTCTAAAAAAAATGATACAAGCTTACATGGAAGGAAATTATTTTTAGAATGAGAGTCCTTCTCAAGACAAATCAAGCTAGTCAGTACTCTAAGTAGGATTGAGAAGAAAACCTAGATCATTTTATTATAGGATATTATAGTTTTTATTATCTGTACAACTGACCTTCGCTCGCATGAGAATTTCGGGATTACGGATAGTCTATAGCTTTCTTCGTGAATACGTGTGGCCATCATGCATAGAATTTTTCAAATTGGCGGTACGTAGTTCCTGAGATTAGCGCGTTCAAACAAGCTTTATTATATTAGTACATAGTACTGAGTAAGTAGTAGTACTAGCAAAATTCTCGTTTTTTTTTCAAGAAAAATATCTTGGGGAAAATACACAATTTTTTCTCAATAAAGCTGAAAAAAAACAGAGAAACCTTAAAAACCGGGAAAAATACAATTATTCTGTGCTTTTTTTATTTACAATCCATTTTTACCCCAGAGTTGCCCATTAGGTCAATCAGGCAAGGCGGTCCCGAAAGCCGCTCTAAAAATAATGATTAATTCAAAGGTCCTCGGTCCCGGTTCTAAACGCCTCCATATTGTCAGTGTCTTGTTAGAGTTCGTTTTTACAATCTTTTTAAATCTCAATGTTAAAGAAAAAGCTATTAAACCTTTTTTTCACCTGTTTTTTTAATTTTTTAGCAAGCAATTATCGAAAAAATCGAAAAAACAGTTTTTTCCAAAATTATTTTTAACGAATATTTCTAGGTAACGGCACTAATGCTAGACACTAGTAGGAAACACAAACTTTAAATTAATGGAAATATATATTTTAATCAAAATAAAGTGCACAAGTACTGCTCTGTGAGTAGTGATGTGCCGCTGAGAACGTTCTCGTTGCCGGCAATATTGCCAGTGAGAATATTCTCAAGAATCTAGAACGCTCCCGGGAATATTCTCAACGTTCTCAGCCAAATAAATTTAGTTTATAATTTGATGTTTTCGTATATTTGTAGGTGATACGAGTATATGTACAGTGTTTCTTTGTTTTATCATCTAGACCATATCTCTCGAACTCGTCTCGTCGTTTCGTTAGCAAAAGAGTTCTTAGGTAAGTGCCGTTAAAAACGAACCCACATAGTGGCTGCGAGGTGCTATTATTGGAAGTGGAAAAAAAATCTCCCTAACATTTTTCTATACCATTAATATGTTTGAAAACGAGCAGTTTACAATACCTACTTACGAATCTTTCATATTAGGATAAAAAGTTAATAGCCTGTGTTTCTTTTAACAGTTATATAGTTTAATGTTTACAGTTACCCCAAAAAGCAAAAAAGTAAAAAAAAAGTGATGGGTAATTGTAAACAGATGTTTATAGACCTTAATAGGCGATCAATACTTTAAGTAATTGCATTAAAATATAGCCAAGTTATCATATAACATAATAAAACTACAACTGGTCTGTGTGTATACATAGGAGATATTTAGGAAAAAATTAGAAGAGCCAATTTTTATTGACCCAATGAAGACCAAAACCATTTTTTTTAGAATTATTTTCTGTCTGTCTGTCTTTCTGTCTGTTTGTACGCGCATCACGCTAAAACCACTAGGCCAAATTTGATGCGGTTTTCACTGTTGTATTGTTGAAGGTCTAACTTAAAATCTGGCGTAGGTTTCATCTTGACCTGTCTCTTAGAACCTGAGATATTAACAATAGTAAAAAAACGCGCGGATGAAGTTCGCGGGCACAGGCTAGTATAAAATAGGTGAAAAAAATATGATTCATAATATTGATGAAGGTAACCAAAAAATCAAAAGCGTTTACAATTACCCTGATTGATTATAGTTGTTGATTTATTTGAGTTTAATTCAATTTCAATTAGTTCACTTCAATTTTGTACTTCTGAAGTTGAGGTTTTCTTGTCTCATTAAACAGAGTTGATTGCGATTTTTTTCAATTTTCACCATTCTTTTTGTATTTAAAAATATATTTAATATCAAGTTAACGAACAATTTAACTGTCCATTATTTAATTACCTGTAAAAAGAAAGTGCTGTCATCGTACATATCAATAAAACAATATTTCACGAAGAAAAAAACGAGATTTATTAAAGATGCAGTAATGCTGAGAATATTGCCGAGAAAGTTCCCGAGAATATTCTCGAGAATACTTGCTAATACTGAGAATATAGTTTTTTACTGCAAATAGAGTGTATTGTTTTATACAAAATTATCTGTCGACTTCATTTGATACTATTTTAATTAAGAAAGGTTGGTGGTTTCCATTTAATAAATATGATTCTCAACTATTCTCACTTAGGAGAACGTTCTCGGGAACGCTGCCGGCAATATTCTCAGGTGGGAGAACATTCTCGGGAACGGCACATCACTATCTGTGAGTACAGTAACTCTTAAAAATAATATTATATAATTTTCAATAATTAATATATTATAAAATAAAAATAATATTTTTCTAAAGTTGTCATAATCAATACATATAATAAAACAGTAAAAATATTTTGTCTGTACATTTAGTATTTTTGACTAAAATGGTTAGAGGGACAATTAAAAAGAACAATAGAAAGCAAAAAAAAAAATTTGGAATTTCTTGTCTGTCTGTATGTATGTACGCGTTTCACGCAAAAACTACTGGACGGATTTGAATGAAACTTTTTTTTGTTGTATAGCTATTAAGTCTGGGCAACATATAGGCTATAATTGATTTTGAAAACTGGAACACCTGATGAAGAACCATAACAGAACAGCTAAACTATAAGAAATATGGAAATGGTGCCTTAACAAAAGTCGTTCAACCTGATGAGCATTTTCTGCTGACGTATAAAAATTGAAGATCTGGAACATCTGATGAAGAACTGCAAGAGACCAGCTACACTATAACGTATATGGAAATGGCGCCTTAGTAAAAGTCGTTCAACTTAATGAGCATTTTCTGCTGACGTATAAAAATTGAAGATCTGGAACATCCGATGAAAAGCTCCAAGAGACCAGCTACACTATAACATATATGGATATGGCGCCTTGCCAAATCTTGATTAATCTGATGAGCATTTTCTGTAGACATATAAAAATCGAAGATCCGAAACATCTGAAACAGTTTGAACACAAAAAGACTTTTCATCTAAGCGAAACTCACGCGGGCGAAGCCGCGGGCAACAGCTAGTCTATACATAAAATAAAACAGTAAAAATATTTTGTCTGTACATTTAGTATTTTTGACTGAAATGGATAGAGGAACACTCAAAAAGAATAATAGAAAGCAAAAATATTTTTTGGAATTTCTTGTCTGTCTGTCTGTATGTAAGCGTTTCACGCAAAAACTACTGGACGGATTTGAATGAAACTTTTTGTTGTATAGCTATTAAATCTGGGTAACATATAGGCTATAATTGATTTTGAAAACTGGAACACCTGATGAAGAACCTTAACAGAACAGCTAAACTATAAGAAATATGGACATAGTACCTTTACAAAAGTTTATCAATCTGACGAGCATTTTCTGTTGACGTATAAAAATCGAAGATCAGGACCATCTGATGAAGAACTCCAAGAGACCAACTGCACTATTACATATTTGGAAATGGCGCCTTAGCAAAAGTCGTTCAACCTGATGAACATTTTCTGCTAACGTATAAAAATTGAAGATTATGGAACATCTGATGAAGATCTACAAGAGACCAGCTACTCTATAAAATAAATGAAAATGGGGCCTTAGCAAAAGTCGTTTAGCCTGATGAGCATTTTCTACTGACGTATAAATAGACAGGACACGGGATAGGACAAAGAGGGAGTCGGGGTGAGAGTGGTGGAACACGGGAAATTGTAGATAACGAGCAGACGAAGATCGTTTATTGAAAGAAATATCACTTTTGATCCATTTTAACACCGCGACTGTACTACGAGTAATAGTATATTCCCGCGGGACACGGGATAACCAAATGGCTGAAATTTTGAATACTGAAGTATAAGTTACTACAGTTTGGAACACAAAAAGATTTTCCCAACTAAGCGAAACTCACGCGGGCGAAGCCGCGGGCAACACCTAGTCGCTAATAAAAGACAGGTTCTCTAAAGGTAGACACTATTTTTCCCTAATAGTAGACATACCGCTAAAGATCAATTAAGAAGTTACATTGTTATATCTTGTTATGTCGCAAAATGACTCTTTTGCATAAATTTTATTTTATACACAATGTTCTTTAAAATTCGTAATATGAAAGTGTAAAATAAAGCAAATTTTTGTGTTAAATGAACATATACATATTATGTATGTGATGTGATACGATTTATCATAGTTTCTTAGTACCATTGGTCAATTCACTATCACTAAATTAGGAAAATATTTTATCTTACACTTTTATGTTTGGAATTCTAACTTCTACCGGCGTAACCGTAACCGTTCCTACTAAGTGTTTTTAGACACTGGTATCGGATTTTTCTCAAGTTGCCTAGTTATTTTGCATAACTTGACAACTACCGCCATCTAGATGCAGTTGAGGTATGCACACTAGTTAACTAAACTCAGTGTTGCAAAGAAAACTACGCTCTGCTACAGATTTTTGTAGCCAAACTACGCTCTGCTACAAAGATGTTGCAGCCAAACTACGCTCTGCTACGGATGTTGCAGACAAACCACGGTCTGCTATCAATTGTAGCGGACAAACTCCGCTACTAAATGTTTTATTAAATCTACGTACAACTACGTACAAACTGCGTACAAACTGGTATTTCTTAATCTATAGGCTTTCAGTCACGCGCTGGGCCCATGAACGTGACCTACACACTAAAGCTTATGAACTAAAACTAACCTCAAACTTGTTCCACTGCGTGACGGATATCCACTGTGTCACGGATCTCTACTGCGCGACGGCGGGTCGCGCCGCGACGGATGTCTGGCGGAGACACGGCTGCTGAGTGCAGAGGTGAATTCCCTAACACCCCCCAAAGGTGGCCACCGCCCCAAACTGATAATTTGCACTCGTTGAAACACTGCACTGCCGTTCACACACTTATATTAGTTCAATCAGTTCAAGTACATTAGCAACACAAACATTTAGACAAATAAAGTATTTTTGGCTGACGTAATCAACCTCAAATCCCTGTGACCTCTCTGGCCCAACAATTCAACACAAACTTCAAATTCTCTACGCGACCCCGCGAGACAAACTAGCACTTAAGTTCACAAACAATTAATCAATCAAACAGTTTCAATTAGTTTATTAAATATTATAATTATTACGCGACCACGCGAACCACAAGCCACGTGGATTTTTATTACGACGAACGCGGTTCACCCGCCAAACTATCTCGGGCGAGTGGCGACAGCGCGGGCTGTCTCCGCTCGCATGCAAAATGGCCGCAAATAAAGTCGGCTACACACCTCACGCACGGTGGCGAATCGTCACAACATAGAAGCATGCAACAATGCACAGATATTGTAAACACTCAGTCAGCAAGTGACTACGTTTCCTCGCGATGATGCTTTTATATATAAAATGGATTTAATAATAATATAATAATAATAATATCATTTATTTCAAGTAATTACACTCATAGTATTCACACATTACATTATTAAATTACATTTCAAAATTAAATTAGATTAAATATGTTAGTATCACACCTTACCAACTATGTTAGTTAGTATAATATAACTCTGCACGGAGTATGCAAGCTCCTGCAGTGAGCCAAGTACGGGCAGTCCCACCTCGTAGCTATCATCTTTAGGATGCTGTTGGTACTACCGCGCACTCTCCTGAGCAAAGAGGTGGCACGCTTGCGCATGATTGTAGCAAAAGAATCTATACCAGCCTCGGCAAACATACCGGAGGCACTACAATAGCGCGGCAGCCCCATCAGCATCCTAAAAGCATTGTTGAACTGGATCTCGAGGGCCCTGTACGCCCCCTTCGTATAATTTGCCCATAGACTACACGTGTAGAAAGTAGTACAAAATGCTTTAAATAATGTATATTTGGCTTCCGCGGAGCAACGTGCAAATCTACGGGCTATCATATTTGCTCTGATAGACAGAGCCCTCCGTTCCCTTTCAATGTCAGTGACATCCTTTAAATCCGTAGTGAGCATATGGCCTAAGTACTTAAATCTATCAACCAGCTCTAGAGGAAGTCCATACAATTTAATTGGTGGTACCTCTGCCATCAATCTAGAGTTAAGACCGAATACAAGGCATTGGCTTTTCTTTACATTATATATCAGTCCATGCTCCTGTGCATACATTTCACAAACCTGTAGTAGCTTTTTCAACCCACATGGTGACGCACTCAACTCATTTAAAACATAACCTCAAAAATTCAGCTTCCTTAACTTAATAATTAAGATGGCGTGAAATTCGCCGTGAGTGACTGAAAGTATTTAATGAATGAATGAATGAATCGTTTATTTGTAAAACATAGGTAAGTACATGCACTTGGTAGTAGGTAAATAAATCTTGGACCACTATGTTTTGCCGTTACAATACAGCGTACAAATATAAAATAATTAAATTTAATCATGTGAATAATTCAGTTTTAAATAAAGGTTGTCAAATCAATATTATAAAAGCAAAATTGAATAAATGAATAGTCAATTAAATAAAAAGTATTTCAGAATGTCAACAGAGTACCCACATATTAATTAAAATGTATCATTTAAAAAGTCATTAATACAGTAGTAACATTTGTCAACTAGAAAATTATATAGTTTTTGTTTAAACAATTTCAAATTTAGCATTTTATATTCATTTGGCAATTTATTATATATTTTAGGAGCCATTCCGATAACACTTTTGCGAACTTGAGCTAAATTACATTTAAGTGTCACAACAATTTTTTAATTTTTTTTTTTTACCGAAACTGCATGACTTTTTTGAAAATGGTTCATAGTTAGACTGAATCTTATGAAATCAACATCAAAGTGTTATTAATTTATATCTAGTCCTTAGAAACAACGCGGATTTTAGAGAGTGTCTTCCTTTAGTATACAGTCGGGCATTAGTGCCGTTACCTTAGTTGTGTGAAAAACGGAATAAAACCTCAGATGATAAAAAATAAATAAATTTAAATAAAATATAAGCAAATATCTTAGGTTCTAAGCGGCGGCGGCGTTAAAGATAAAACCTACGCCAGATCACAGAATTAATATAAGTGCCAGATTTTAAGTTAGACCTTCAACAATAAAAGTTAAACAAGATTGAAGCCGGGAACTGGAATCGGCAAGACAGGCAAGCTACGCCGAGTCCAGCTGTTTTTCAAATATCTTCTAAGTTGTTTCTTATTCTCTACGTATCGTCGCACGTACAAAATACTTTAGTGGACTCAAAAGGATTAATTGAGGATTAGAACTAACATAAACAAAATGAGCATATCAAATGATATTTAAATAGCTATGGGAGGTATTGAATAGGTTATCATGGCGACATGGCGTCGGCAGCAGCGACAGGCGGTCTCCATGACGACAGTACGGCAGTGGCCGGAGCCTCCGCTTGCCTCCGTTTCTGAGCACAGGCGCGATCAATCCCGGGCGGAGGAAACCCTCGCCCGCCGCCCGCGTCTCTTGACGACGCCGCCCGCGCTCCCCGCGCTTGTTTCTACTTACATACAACTAAATCTTAGCTTCTCCGGAACAATCACGTGTAATTTTAACGAAAAATATTTCCTTTTCATTATTGACGATATTTGTGCCTTGTTTTTGAATATCCGGACAACAGTCTCTAAACTATTTTTGCTTAAACGTGGCCCTCATCTCTAGAATTGCCAATCTTAAAATTCAATATTAGAGCACAGATTAATTCTCTAGAAATTTTAAATTTGGGACACTTGGGATTGGGAGTCAGCAGTAAATTCACAAGAGTCCCCAATGAGATCATTTAATTATTTTTAAGGTTTCGTGTAATATGTGTGTAGGTACCATACCTTGTACTTAAGTTCATTGTTGCTTTGCCAAAACACAGGTTCTACCAAGCACTTATTTACGGCCTCACAACATGTATATGCATTTCATCAGGTCATGTAATATATTTCATCAGGTCATGTAATATATATAAATTAACCGGATCGATAGAGTTATTCAACAATAAATATGTTTTCTATTCCTGGCTTTGTGCTGTGGTCCTGTGGTAGGCAAGCATCTTCCGACAGCTTCAGTCAGAATCGGCTCGATTCTGAGAAATTCAAGTCGATGAGTCTCGTAGATACTCTGACAACAGTGACAATGACAACACAACAGTAATTGACAACGGCTGACTGGGGTGTTTTATATTGCTTGGCTTTTCGTATTTCCCTTTAAAATGCATAATAAATAGAAACTTGCTATATTCATAAAGCTAACGTTACCACTTCTGCGGGTTCCTCCATATTTGGTCTAAAAATGCAAAAATATTTCATGTCCCACTGATAAGTTTTCGAGTAATAATTTTTGAGCTTTATTATGTTAGCTTTTGCCCTCAGTTTCTCCTGTGTCATTTTTCACCTATTTCAACCCCTTAAGAATGGAATTTTCAAAATTCCTTACGCTCTATAATTTTATTTTGCTCGCTTATGCTATACATATAGGATATGTATAATAAAGAACCTCTCTGCAAAATTTCAGTTGCGAGCATTGTGAGCGTTTTTATAAGAACTTGCTGTCTTGCAATGACCACAACGCGTTGTGAACGAAACGGTTTTTTTTCGCTCAATAGACGTTTTCACATACATACATGTCATTATACTTTATTATACAGATGTAAATAAAATTCGAAATAATTTTTAAGTGTCACGAAAGTTCCACGTGGAGAGGGTTTATAGCAATATTTTAGCGGGAAGAAACGTGACCTTGACCCCTGAGAATAGGCCTAACCTGCCCCAAAAAGCGTTCAGTCAAATGTTGGCGGTCGATATGGAGAGAGGATAGAGTTCGCGCAGGCGCCCGTTTTGCTGCGCGTACAATCGATCCGACCGCCCACGTGACGCAACGCATTTGCGGGGATTCTTTGCGGACAAGCTAACACTTGAAATACACTTAATATGACGGATCTTCGTTGGTAGTGATCCTGACAATTCTCTTCTTTCCATCTTCACAACATTACTTTCTGTGCTTATGCACTATTCACTTCTCCACTTTACGACCCATAAATATAGTCACACGGACGTCCATGGATTTTTTTCGATCAGTTGTTTATAATAAATATATTTTTGAAGTTCATCTAATGTGTTTCTGAAACTTTCTCTTGATATGCCTAGTAAGATGTACTACTCATGTAATCTTAGAAGTGCATTTTGGATTCAATAGAAATATCTTGATCAGCAGAGAGAGAGTAGTGCAAAACTTCGAATCTATGGAGCGGAGGCGTGCAGTTGTATTTCATCATTCGAAACGGGTTATTGTAAATTCGTCCCTAGAGTTAATTCGGTACCTAATTAATATTCCATACATTCAAAATAAATTCGGTACTTCTATAATTTAATAATTTTTTATTAAATTTTTGTGGTAAATTTGCCACTTAAGTTTTTTTTTTTGTAAAATGTACAGTTAGCAGTACAATGATAACTTACTCACTAGTTTTAACTAGCTGATTTTTTATGTTAGATACGTATCTAAAATTATAACTATTTTACACCGTGATCATGACATTAAAAATTTACGATGATCATTTATTATCCTTATTGATTTACTTAATCGCAAGCAAATTGTCTGGCTGTGATTATATCAAAGTTCGAAGGATTTTGTATATAAAAATAATTGTCATACTTTTAATACAAATTTAATTTAATTTACTTTTAATACTTTTATTAAAATTAACCCGACTATTTTTATATAAATAACTAGAGAAATTATGAAGCTACTAGCTTTTGCCCGCGGCTTCGCCCGCGTGAATTTCCCACGGGAACAGTGCTTTTTCCCGGGATAAAAAGTAGCCTATGTGCTATTCCAGGTCATTATCTACCTCTGTACCAAATTTCATCGAAATCCGTCCAGTAGATTTTGCGTGATTGAGTAACAAACATCCTCACAAACTCACAAATTCACAAACTCACATCCAAACTTTCGCATTTATAATATTAGTATGGATTGTTGTAAATTATTATTTTATAACTTAACCTTAAGGGTAAGCCCTTAACTGTTTTTATCATATTGGGTGCTTCATTTTTGTTGCTGTCTGTACGAAAAATCTTACGTACCGAATTTACTACAAAAATAACAACGAGGGAAGAATTTACAGAAAGTTTTTAGGTACCGAATTAACTCCAGGGACAAATTTACAATAACCCTTCGAAACGTACTTTAGGTACATTATATAAAAGTTAGTACAAAAGATATTTGAAAAATATGTTGTCAACATCACGTCCTATAAATTATCTCTAAGTTGGTTGATCCCAATAGAAACAAATAAAAATTATTTAAAAAGTTAAGTAATATAGGTATATTACGAAATTGCCAATATTCAGAGACCAGAGACGTTACGATTACGTTGTTATATTATTTTACCCCCGAATGAAATGTACATTAGTATGTAAGTTGTGGTTCTTGGCTGTTTCATGAAAATCGGTTCTGCCGTTTAGGATGATCAAACTGAAATGATGTCGGGGTTTTTGAAAATATTTAATTTATGGTTAATGTTTTATCGGAAAAACTACAATTTAGGTACTACTACTAGCTTTTGCCCGCGGCTTCGCCCACTAGCTTCACAAACTCTACACCTTAGTGAAAACATGTTGGTTGGCCGTTTCGTTACTACAAGAACTATGTTGTATAATAGAAAAGTAAGAAACAGTAAGTAGATTTTTCATCTTACATCCATGTGACGACGTAGCGAAACGGCCAAGCCACTATTTTAAATGTAGAGAGAGTGCTCTTAGAGTTAGGGTGGTAGAGTTAGAAGCTTTGCTCTACACGAGATCTGACAAATTTTTGACAGTGCGAGCCGTGGTCTCCTCTTGGCAACACTTTACATGAAAATGTTTTGGTGGCATCCGTATTAAAGAAAGCATTTCCTAAGATCATATAATGTGAAAATAAATCCTACGCTCTGGTAACTTTAAATGAAACTGTTAATACCGTGTTGACATAAAATGATGAGCCCTTATCTCCAGGGAGCGTAACTAATCTGATCAAATGAAACAACTAATGAGAATATAAATGGCGTAATATATTGGTTGGGGATCTGGGGCCTGTGCCCCTGCTCGCTATGAGCTCTTCATTATCTCGCCAGAGTAAGTCGTAAGAACATTCATAATCCACTTATTATTACATGGTTTCGGAATAGAATAACATCACTTATTAGCTTTTGTCAGCCTGAGTATGGTATGGGGCTTTTAAATTTTCATGAAAGAAACCTACATATTTCTGGGTTAAAAACTACTAGCTATATATGTATGTTACTCTGTATCTTCTGTAATCCTCCAAAGAAAATCCCATTCAGAAAAGCCGTTTCGAAATTTAACTTTGTTAGGGTTCTTTTAGGGTTCCGTACCTCAAAAGGCAAAAACGGAACCCTTATAAGATCACCTTGTTGTTCGTCTATCTGTCAAACTTTTTTTTCTCATTGTCGCTAAAAGGTATCAAGTTGAAATTAATATCGAATACTCGGATCCACGGTCTCTTTCAGCAGAAAATATAATCAAAATTATATGTCAACGCGATCAGGAGATATACCGTAAATGTTGCAAATTTTAATGCGATAAGACAAAAAAAGAAATGGATACGGTAACGGGTTAATATAACACTGCAATTTAATATGTGATCGAAGGTATATGGATCTGTGTAAGGGATATGATATTACAGGGCGGATTTTAATAAAAGGCACACAGGCAGATAAATACCGGGAATACACATAGAGTACTTTTTAATCCCAAATTTCTTACGTGAGCGGAGCCCCGGGGCGCAGCTGTTAATTTATAACTTGGAAATTCCAAAGTGTTCAAAGTCATCATTTCGAGCTATTGGTATAACGACTGTTACTCACTCACGTGAATAATTTCAGTCGGTCAATGTCATTGATAAGTTTATTTGAGGCTTGCTTGCCTTTTTCGTTGGATTATTCCACAAAGTTGTGCGGATATTATACATTATAACTTCGTTAATTGATATATATTAGTTGATTTATGAAAGATGTCGACATTTAACACATAAGGGCATAAATAAATAGTCAAATGAAGACACCGGTGAAGCGGAATTAGAATGAAGTGCGCGCCGCGACTCGCCGCGGCCGTGTGCCACGTCATTGCCGTGACCCACTGACACAGATCCACGGGGCCGCCTGCACCGATATCTGCACGCGTCGCGCTCTTCCTCTACTGCCCCTTTACTGTTTTATCATATTAATTTATTTTGTGGCCACAACTACATTTTTATTTTCAATTTTATAACCACCTATATAATATTACTTATGAGAAAATTAATTATTGTTACGAAATTGACAGTGATTTTGCTTCGTTATGTTTTATGAATTTTGGAGATATTTATTATCCAGTTTTATTAACAGGATGTTGGCGGATTTATAATAACTAAAATGATCACTGTAATATTATTATGCAATAAGTGACCTCGTTATCTAAATTGTGCACTTGACACGAATACTGTTCCATTTCACTTTCATGTTGGCATATGCGCTACGTCACGGCTCACTTCACTGTTTCGTTGTCTGTCATACGTTGCAGGTTGCTGGCATGTATTTGTTTACACTAGATAGTGGTTGTACTATTATTTTATGCACATATTGCATACTGAAATACTACTTAAAAAAACAAAGCTCTAAATATGGTCGAATTGACACTCAAAATAAAAAGATCTTTCAAAACATGGTTCTGTTACTTAATCCATTTATTATTTATAACTGGTATTAACAGAGTACGGAGTATATAGAGAGGTCATAGAAACATCTAAGATCCTTTATGTACTCTATATTCTGAAATTAACAACTTAAAAACCGGCCAAGTGTTCCACACAATCGACCAAAATTCCATACAGATTACGGAAACCATGAACATTGAATAACAGCACTTACAGGGTCGTAAGTGCTGTTCACTTTTGCAATACGGAACCCTAAAATACTAGTGAGTATTTAAATCGAACCAAAATGGACATTATTTACTTGATTTTTTATTAGATAATACCCATTTTTTAGCCCATTGCAATAATTACACAAAGGGCTTTCAGATTCTATTTTGACAATGCTTTTTACTAAGCATACAAGCTGCATTATTTATATATGTCGGAGCGTTTATTTTATTTGACTTCAACTGTGTAGTTTGTTTTGAAGATAAGTTTGTCGATAAAACAGTTTACTTCACAAAACGGTACGCGTCGGTAAAGTAGTTCATGAATCACACCTGTTGATTTAAAAACGAACGTGCAAACGTCATAAAGGCTCTGTCTTATCTGGCGTGGTCCGGTGTAGTTGTTTTGCTCTGCCTGTTATAGGTAGGTATATGGCTATGTTGTGTAGTCATTGAGTGAAAATCTATCGACATGAACCGAGACATGAAACCCCTGAAATTGTCAAATGATAGGAGACGGAACGCTCCTAGAGCGCTGATTGGTTCAATGTCATGTGCCCCGGGCGGCCATATTTGTTTGTTAATTCACCGAATGTAAACAAACTGGGTTTTGGTAATTGTAAATTGATTTCGTTTCGAAAATAACTCAAAGCTAGAGAACTAGTTCCATGTATAATAGTTGCAGAAGTCAAATTAATCCGTGTGCCTAGTGCGAGATTTGCTGATTAGTGTCGTTAACCAAAGAACTGCAGTATAAATAAATGATAAATTAGGTGTTAGTCAAAAGCAAAATTAACCCAGGTTATAACCAATCAACAAGATGTTTTCCTTCTCGTGTAATTTGACGGTTTTACGTCGATAGATTGTAAAGTATCGAAAAATAGTGCGTTGTACAGTTGACAATTTGTCGACACTTTACAATCTCTCGAGACAGATTGCATCTATTTTATTTTATTTATTAAGGTGTGTATCTAATCCACATACCTATGTACTTACATGTTTGAAGCGCGTCACGCAAAACTAAACGGGTCTGGATGAAATTATGCACAGAAAGAGATAGATTGGGGCTTGGAATATCTTAAAAGCTATTTTTCCTGGAAATTTACGGTTCCTGTGTTTATGCCCCTTAGAGCCCAAGATAGTAACAATATAAATTCTTTGCGAACGAATTCGCGGGCAAAAGCTAGTTATAAATAAGAATAGTTTGGTTGTACCACAGAGTAGAAAAAATTCCCTACTCGGTTGTACATTTTAATTTGTGTTATTTTATAATATATATAGCAATAAAAATAACAACAAACAACACAACTCCAAAATAGTTATAATAAAATTACGAAATTGATATAGGTAAGTATCTAAAGTACTTACTTAACACATAAAATCTTGCTAGATAATGACTTATATACTTTTTTAAATAACCGAGACCAAATACACTTTGATTTTATTATAATAAAATGCGCAATAAATGGATAGGAATTGAAAAGCAAACAATCCCCATACTTCGGCAATTTCATTTTATGCTGATTAAGTTTGATTTCGCTCATGTTTCGAATCAAATAGGTAGGTGCAATATTATTCTTTTGCCAACTAAATTTTCTATTATTTATCCATCGTTTGTGGTCGCCAACATTTTATAAGAGTGACGTCTCAACGAGCGAGATCGTAGAGTTTGGATTGTTATGAGAGGCTAGCGTGGGTGTGACTGGGGCAGCGATACTCGTGTTCAGTCAGTCAGCTAGCTCCGCTTCTACCGTTCACAGCGCCGTCGCTGTCGCTGCCGCCGATGATCTGCGTCGAGCGTGTCCCGGCCGCGCCGTCGTGTTGATAACTTGTGAAGTAGTGAACGAAAAGGACGTATGTATATGTACGTCTCGTCTTTCAGTTGACTTTCAACGTCGTTTTGTAGCGAACGTTTCGCACGAATATCGATAGCGATAGGAATTGCACTGTCGTCGCTACGTAATAAACTTTGATGTATTTAATTTGAGCATAAAGACCTTACAAGTGAAACGTAACTTATATCGAATTCAAGTTTTTGGCATTTACGGGGTAAAGTCGCGAAATCGCATCTAGAAAAGTTATTGTAATAAAAGGATAGCGTCTCGCCGAAAGCGTGGCGCAATGCAGTGTATGTTTGGTTGCGGATGTAAACTGTGCTTTACGAAGTTCATAAGAGACGTTTTTCACGTCACTAATGACATTAGTGGTGAGCACTCTTGGAGTGCTTCATAGTCATGCTGCCCATGGTGCAGCCAGACCCCGTGATCTTCAACTGCGGAGGCCACCCTGCCAATGGAGCCACCGCACCGTCCATCACGTTGCCTCCGTCCCTTACACCTGACTCTGACGTTGATGAACTAGTAGACATCTTTTTTGATGTTGACGTCGCTGTTAACACCTTTCCAAGGTAAATTTTGGATGAAAGATGTGTCTAAATTGGATGCAAAATAAAAGTAGCCTTTGCCTCGAGCTCCGCTCCCATTCCATGGAAATTTTGAGATCAGAATATTCTATATGGATTGAACTGTAAATCGTCTTATACCAAGCTGCGTCATTGATGATGACCCAACCAAATATCAAACGGCTCCACTCTGAAAGGTATTCCGGCATACCTTTTAAGATAGCCCTCAGGCATAATAAGTTTATCGATGCGAAAAGCGAAAAAAACTAAAACAGGTGAATAGTTTAAACACCATAGTTAGCAGATTAGTGTAACGATGGGAATCAGCATTTAACAAGGCGTTTTTATTTTGTACCGATCTACATTGGAGTAACTTTGGCAAAAACAACATTACCGAGTACAAACAAATGACATAAAACACTAAGACCCAGAACGATTGCGGGTCAGTAAAGTCTGATAAAATTAATTACTACGAAGATAAGAATAGGTTATATGAATTTATATAAATGTATGTAGGTACTTGATCCATTTATAGTATAAGTGTTAAAAGTCGCCCAGATAATTCCTCGAAATCCATAAAGTCGTAATTTATCATTTGTTAATCAATCAGTTTAGGATCCAAATGTTTCATTTTTCTTTGATTTGTAAGACTGACATCAAATGCTATTTTTTGTGGGCGGTTCTTAAGCTCATAATGACATGCAGATACGGCCCTGATATATAAGCAATTTTGAAAAAAAAAACAACTATTGATTAAAATAGTTACTATAACTATGTAACTATTGATTTTAATAATTAAGAGGCGAATGAATTTATGTATATTTTTCTAGTTTTTTTAATGATTTTCTAAAAAGTCATGGCTGGGGACTGTAAGATGAGACAGAGGGCTGTTCTATTGTCTGTCAAGACCCTTTTCCTTAATAACGCGTAGAGTAGAAGTATCAAGTTGAAAATTATATCTGATACTAGTCTATGCATGGTCTATACGCAGATGGGAAAAAATCAAACTCAATCAAAAGATATGACCATAAATGTTGCATCGCAAACCATGTTCAAAATTTACAGAAAAGGACATGTGAGAAATGAAAAGACAAATGAAATGTACCTTTGTGTAGATATAACGCAAGCGGTGGCGCTGGCACAACTAGTCTAATGTTCTTATTGTTCATAAGTTCATATTTATAATCGGTTTTGTCCTACAGTCTTTACTTTGTGTTTGGGATTCGTCTCATTAAAAGTGCCGGAGTTCCGGAAATTATGGAGCTTTTGCCTGCATGTTCTTTTTTGGAGGTTTTTAATTTTCCCGAAAGAACCTAAATATTTCAGGGTTAAAAACTACCCTATATGTTACACTGTAGCCCTTCAAAGAAAATCCCATAAAAATCGGATAAGCCTTTTCGAAAATTACAATGGAAAATCAGACAGTAAGACAGACAAAAGACCCAAAACTTTTGATTGGTAATTAACATTTTAATAACACTGATGCAATTTAAAATTTGCAGTTGTAAATAACAGATAGTCACTCCAATTTTACTTACATATTTGTATGGATATGGATTGAGTTATAGCTTGATTTATAGCTTGATTTATTACGAATTGTAATATATGTATGTATACTAGTTACGCTTGTTATCCAGGTTACAACTTGGCGTGGGTTTAAAATTTTATCAAGATCAGTTCAGTACATTTGTTTGTACTTAGAAAAAACTACAGGTACTTAATAAGCCATCAATGTTAGAAGTAACAGTTGAAGAATTTAAGGTTTGGATTTGAATGAAGATAAGGAAGGCGCCATTTTAATATCCTTTGACAGTGTAGTCTACAGCCGAGCTTTTATTACTGCAAATGATTTCGAATGTATCTGGGAAGAGCAAACTGAATATTCAAAATATGGAAGTACGCAAAACGATTATCAATTGCCTCGAAAGGAAAATTGGGATTAGAGGTAATTATGGGAGGGATAAGGGATAAAAAAGAATTGCAAAGGAGAGAAAGGACGTGGATGTTTCGACGAATCCCAATGGGTAGCCAGTTAAGCTTGTTACGGTACTCCGAGATACGGTCATGTTTTCGGAGACCATAAACGTATCTTATGCATAGATTTTGCGAGCATTCTAGTTTGTTAAGAAGCTCTGCAGTAGCATAGTTTAAAAGAATGATCAATAACAACAATGCTTTCGTGTTAACGGGCAGGAAGTTTTGCAAACGCCGTAATGAGTGGAGAGACACATAGATTTTACGAGTATATTTTACCTATTTAAGAAGCCCGGAGAGCATTATATACAAACAAAGCTATTTAGATGATATACTCATCTCTTCCGTATGATTTTCCACCCGACTCGGAACCGACTAGGTACATACTTTAAGATCCAAGATGGCGGACAATTTTTTTTTTAATTTTTCATATTGGTATTATTTTATAGGTTTTTGGGGACGCTGATTACGAAAATAACATTTATTTTGAGACCCAAGATGGCGGACAATTTTTTTTTTAATTTTTATATGGGTATCGTTTTATGGGTTTTTGGGGACGCTGATTACGAAAATAACATTTATTTTGAGATCCAAGATGGCGGACATTTCTTTAAAATTTTACATATGGGTACCGTTTTATAGGTTTTTGGGGACGCTGATTATGAAAATAACATTTATTTTGAGATCCAAGATGGCGGACAATGATTTTTTAAGTTTTACATATGGGTATCGTTTTGTAGGTGTTTGGGTACACTGATTACGAAAATAACATTTATTTTGAGGTCCCAAGATGGCGGACAATTTTTTTTTTAAATTTTGCTATATTGATTTCGTTTTATAGATCGTATTTAAAAACACAGATTTCCTTCAAAATAATTCCAATCAAATCCGGTCTGCTACATGCATCCAGCCATAATTTGCGTCAGTGTTAATAAAAATATAAGTACCACAATTACGTAAAATAAAAAACAACCTACAATAAAAAATTGACGCAGACTTACAGACAACATATTACAAAATAAAAAAGTCCGCAATCTGCAAATTAAAAAAAAATGTCCGCCATCTTGGATCTCAAAATAAATATTATTTTCGTCTTCAGCGTCCCTAAAAACATATAAAACGATACCCATATGTAAAATAAAAAAAAAATTGTCCGCCATCTTGGATCTTAAAGTATGTACCTAGTCGGTTCCGAGTCGGGTGGAAAATGATACGGAAGAGATGTGTATGTCATCTAAATAGCTTTGTTGGGCTGGAGGGACTCTGCCTTCGGCGAAGATTTTAGATGGATTTTAACAATAGCTTTGTCCTTATCATTCATGTGTGTAAAAGAGAAACAAGTTTTACTTTTTAATATCCCTCGCCAAGATAGCCTTGATTCTAGGAGTCGCTCACTAAAACTTAGTGCAGGGGTGGTTGTATTTCGCCGTAGCACAGTTTAAAATCGATGTTACTATTTTACAAAAAAAACTTGACGTATCGAGAAGAGAAAGCCAAGTCACGTCGAGATAGCTTCTCTTTCGTGGCGTCATGTCGTCTTAGAGATATGTCGTGGCGCGCATGTTAGCCCTGCTGGAACTTGTTTATCTTGAGCCCAAAATGTGACCATTTAGCTATGGCTAAGAGATCAGAGTTTATGGTCTCCGCTGTATGACTAATTATTGTTGAATAAATAAATAGATCATCTGCATAGAGATGATAGGAGAAAGGACATGATACCATCGATGAAAATAGAGAATAAGACTGGAGATAAAACTCCACACCACTCAGAATTACACTGATCGATCTTCACTTGATGATGACATGACGTCCCAAAAGGTAGGAGTGAAAACAAGAGATGGAAGAATAAGCCTTTAGGGATCTTAGAATGCCAAGCAAAATATCGAAATCTACTGTGTTAAATGTATTAGAGAAGTCCAATAGTATCAGGAGGGTCAGATGTTTATTATCAATATTCAAACGAATGTCATCAATATCTTATCTATAAGGCCTCAAAATAAGTAATAGTACAATAAAGCTATAGTTGTGCTATGCTCTGAACGAAGTCCTAATTGAAATTGATTAAGAAGGCTAGAGCTGAAAGATGTTTTGTCAACTATTGTTGAACAAAGTGCTCAATGATCTTAGAAAGAACAGGAAGGATAGAAATAGGCCCGAATCCGAAGGTAAAGAAGGATAACTATTTAGGTAGAGGACGGCCATAAGCATTTAAGCATATTTCCACGAAGCGCGAAGGAGGGAAAGATACCGACAGCATAGAAAGAGCAACAAATATTCAAACTTACATCCATATCTAGACTTACTACAGGTAGCGTTGAGATTTCGATAATCTGATCGACAGACAAAGCGCAGATAAATCTACTCGTAAACCACTGATATAATCTAGTTTTAGACTTGAAATTCTCTTGTTACCTACCGCATCCTAAACAGACCTATTATAGTGTTTTTGTGATGCCGGACCTGAACGTACCACAAAAATTCAAAGACTGCATATCATAGATATATGTTTGTATAGGAGAGGCTTGTAATTTTTTTAGAAGTAGGTACATAGTTATAATTTTTAGGGATCCGTTAGCAAAAAGGGAAGCATGTCGCCGGCACAGAATTAATATAAGTACTACGTATCGCCGCCGGCCGGTTAGTAGTTTACAAACACAAACAATTAATACATATAGGAACAAACTTACATAGCCCGGCTAGGGCGTCGCTATCTTGAATAAATACAAAAAGGTGACTTTTCAAAATTGTTTCAATTTTGGTCGCCACCGGGTCTAGTTCTTTGTCATTCTGTAAATACACACATCATGTACATCTTGATTTCATTCCTTAAAAACGGACTTTATTTATTTATTTTATTATGATGATGTTATATTGGCTAGTTGTGAAATACTCTTTGACGTTAATTGTACTCTTTCTCGTCTATTTTATTAAATATTTAGAATCAAGCACCCTTCTATCGTAACTTTTTTTTAAAATCCGATTTCTGTTGACATTATATGCTTCGTCAAAGAGACGTGACTGGCAACACTGGGTAAGAAGCCTATAGCTTACCTCGAATGACGAATACCTGTTGAGTAACAATTGAAAAAGCGAAACCTTCGACGTTTACGATACTTAGCAACTTTCACCTATTTGAATTCAAGTGACAAAAATATATTGCGCAGGCAATCACAAACCAATCCCAATCTAAAAGAAATTATCATCGATACACATTACATTAACTAGGTACTGTATGTCAACATCGTTTCCGGTATTTGATATTCTCATTAATTTGTTCTTTGTTCCACTGGCACCTAAACAAATGAATATCCTAAAAGCAGACAGGATGTATGTGCTAGGAGGAACTAGACGCTTCAAAAAATTTCGAGAATTATATTTTATACTATTTCTGGTCACGCTTATGGCGCGTTGTTGTTATTCCGAACATTATTATTTCAAGGTTGCACGGCCGTCGCAGTGAGGTTGCGTAGTGGGGCTCCTCGGTAGGCGTTCAACTGGTATCTCTGTCCCTCTTTCGCATTGAGCTTCAGTCAGCTTGCTCTGTACTTGGCATTTGATATGTATGGGTCGTGTCAACGTGAACATAACTGGGTATTCCTTAATACCTCTTAGTTCATGAAGTCTGGATACTTAGCTCCCTGTCGACTTACAACATTCTAGGAGTTAAGCCGTAGATACAAAATCTTAAGTATATACAATCACTGCCCGATAACCTTAAATAAATATGACTCATACATTTAAGTAGGTACATATACACAAAAATGATTTATATTTAGTGATTGGGGGATCGTCTGAGATTATGTACTTGTTCTATTTCTATTAGCTCTAGATTACAATAGATCAAATAAGTTGCCAAGGCTTTTTTTAACTCAAATTTCTGAATTTAATATCACTCATTTCATTGTGTTTGCTTTATTAGTCCGCATGTGATTATCATAATGAACCAGCGTAGTCTCAAAAATAGCAATACCTCATTTAAAGTATTCATCTAAACTCCATCAAACGTTAATCAAGCATCTATCATTTTGATATCTACCTCAGTTCCATCACATTAAGTAGCCATTGCATTATTTAAAAATTTAATAATAGGTTATTTTTTGCTGCTTCTGTAGAATTGAATCCTGTGACCTCCAACTGGGAGACACATGGAGGGGGATGCAAGGCAAGATGAGCGTGACAACGCCGGTTAAGAAGATAAGAAAAAAGTCAGACAGTAAACCGCAATCTCAAATGTACGTATGTACTTAGGTGTTTTATAAACTACTGTAACGCACACGGAAAGCGTCAAGTTGGTTTTGATTGTTGCTACAATCCGATTAATTTTTGTGCGACTGTATGCCCGAAAATAATGTATCTCTGTATACTATTTTTAATCAAAGATTGCATAATTTGGTGTAATGTATTTAGTTTATTCTTTTACATGCATGACACATGATATGACGCGCTGAAGCCAAATCAGTTTTAAAAAACAGTTTTTTGGAAGGGTTGTTATACAAATAAGTCCCATTAATTAATTAATCCAAAATATAATACGTGTATAAAACAATGCGTAAAGTAGGTAGCAACTTGCTTGATAGTAAATATTTTATCAAAAAAGATAATTCTAAAATTGAAATATAAGCTTAAGAGCTGTCTAAAATTAAAATATAAGCATATGAGCTGTATAAGAGTAATTATTAAAACATGTTCATGTAAATATTTGAGATGTTATAGTTAGTTGCATGGTAGTGCATGATTGTCTGTTTGATTTTGAACGGTATAATTTGCAAACCCATTTTGAAACTTGTCCGACACTACCGTCCTGTCCCGGGGACCGCTCCCGTGGGAAACTTAACAACCTAGGTATTAGGTATGTTGATCTATGTTGTGTACCTTTTATCAATATCCGCTGAACGGTTGATGCGCCATTCAGTAACAAAATTCACTCATTTATAATAAAAATATTGGCAAGACGAAGTATAATATTTTTTCAATAATTTTGGGAATATAAAGTTGATGTTTATAATGTTATCAAATTAAAATATTTTGCTGGTGATAATTGAATCCGCGACATGTGCAAAGAGCATAGATGTTGCTCGATTCACAAAAGCTCAAAATAAGGCCTATTCTTAAATTTTATAAATGTGTTCATAAATAGTTTTCTTTCAATCTAATTATATCAATTATTTTTTAGAAACAAGTGCCACAACGAAAAGAAACGGCGCGAGCTCGAAAACGAGACGATAAACCAGCTCGAAGAGCTCCTTGGTACGTGTTTAGCTGAAGTGAAGCAGCCTGACAAGAACGGCATAGTCCGGGAGGCCACACGGCAGATAGAAGAGGTGCTGAAGAGACGGGGCGAGTGCCCCGGCGAGTGCCCGGCGCGCAGCGCTCAGTGTCTCTCGCCGGTGCAGGCGGGCGAGGTTAGCTCCACGCAGCCTCCCGCTTGCTTGCATTACACGGAGATCACCACACTTATTGAGGTACGCTGCCAAGACAATCCTCCGTGGCTTATTTCTGGGAGACTTGGGCTGCGCGTCTTGCCGCAGACAAATATTCCCCCTTTCGGTCCATTAGGTCCGATGTATGAAAATGTCCGCAGTATCAAAATGTCCAGTGCTACAAAATGACCTATATTGAATTGTTTCCACAACCATTTGTTTATAGTTTTGGCCATATTGTTTGATTGTATTTATTTCATTAGTTTAGTAGTTTTTGGGTTTATCGCGAACAGACATACAGACGCGGCGGGGGACTTTATTTTATAAAATAAATAAATAAATCTATATTAATGACTAATCCATATTTTGTTATTATACAATTGTTCTTAAAAACTAATGTTAGTAGCGCTTACATTTGCATTTAGTTATGATAAAAAAAAGAAAAAAAAAAGGTAAAATGTAATGATGTAATTATTTAATCAAAATCACAATACCTCACGTGATTCAATGTACTGATGCTTAACTGTTTTTTTTAGGCTCTTAAGCACTACACCGGGAGCCTTGGTTGGGTTTTATTGGAAATAAACTCAAAAGGTGAAATTGAATGCGTCACTGAAAATATCAAGGAACTTGTTCTGCAGGACAGAACAGAGTTGTACAAGAAGTCGATATTCTCTCTATTACACGTTAATGATCAAGCTAAATTGAAGCCTTTATTAAGAGTTATCCAGTCTTTCGCCTGGGGATCAGGTGAAATTGATAAGTTTCAAGCCATCCAAGCCAGATTACTTGTCAAGAATACTGATGGGACTGAAGGAACTGGGTAATTTTTATTTTACTAGCTTTTTTTGTTAATATCTCAGGTTCTAAGCGGCGGCATATCAATATGAAAATCTGTGCCAGATTTAAAGTTTCAGCAATACAATTACTTTGAACTAAACTTAACTACTCGGATCTTGCTTCAAATTCTATTCATTAGTGTTTTCGTGATGCGTGTACATACGGTAAGACAATAATTATAAAAAAATAATTTTGGCTTCTAATAATTAAGCCCTATAAAGAAACCTCATATTGTACAGATATATGTGGACCATTTGGCTCCGTAAACAATTTTCAACAGTTATACTATACCATAATATTTTTAGCAGTTTTAGAGCTTTAACTGGAGTCAACACAATAAACAGCATCTATAATAGTGTGCAATATTTCAATAGTTATAATAATATTCTTTTTGCTATTCATGGTGATAGTGATGACGAATAAACGATAAGCGGACGATTACACGTAGCTTGTCGTATGTGCGAATGTGCAGATATCACAAAATTGCAAATTGAAGAAACGAAATATAAAAAAAAAGTCAATTTTACGCAATAATGAACAACATATATCGTTCGATGTAAATAACATTAAGATGTTATTATGATTTCGCGAGGGAAGGAAATTACTTTGTGTTTGTCGTGCCAAATGTGTAACTGCATACTTGGCAAAATCCGGATTTTAATCTGCACTTTTCATAATTTTATAGTTTACTATTTAGGTAAAAAAGTTATAATATTCATCAGACATTAAATAGACCAAACCTTACGCACACTATACTGACGGTTTTGTACAAAACGTTAAATCTGTCTTTCAACCTAGTTTTACCTACATATTGGAGTTCTAGATCTGTTTCTGTACAAGTACTATAAGACATTGCTCGTCGCCATGATTTCAGTTCAAAGAATAGTTCTCATAGGATTTGATTCCCTTCTAAAATCGCAAAGTATGCGAAAATTAGAGACTTACGGTCATATTTTTTGATTGCGTGTAAAAAAAAAACATGTAAATTTGATTTACTCATAGCTGTTATTAGAGACCATAGACCCATACCTGATATTTTCAACTTGATACCTTTACATTATCATGAAATGACTGTGAAAGTTGCAGAACACTTTTCAGGAAAACTTTTACTAGTTCATTGGAATGCCGTCGACACGCCTAGAAGAAGGAAATCATGAATTTGAATATGATGACCTTTTCGCGTTGCTGAATGGTCTTGACAGACAGACAGATAGGGTTCCGTTTTTAATTTTTGAGGTATGGAACCCTATGCTGCTTATTAAAACTACATTTCGGATATTTAACAACACTCCTATGATACAATTTTAATTCAAGTCACAGATGTATACTGGTGTTTAGCCTTGTTAGGTTAGGTTAGGTTAGGGAAATCTTTATATTCTGGTTAGGATTTCAGAAATAATGACGACAACTGGTAGTACCCATTGATGAATAGTGGAGCTCGATTGGATGGATATCAATTTTATACAAACTAATGTAAGTCAGACAGGTATAGGTACTCCTAGGTGGATGTTGTAGGTCCAGGCTATCCAGCTTGTTATTTGGGACTGAATTGTCAGATAGGTATAGGTACTCCTAGGTGGATGTAGTAGGTCCAGGCTATCCAGCTTGTTATTTGAGACTGAATTTTGTCATTTTCAATTCAGGTACGTGGAAGCAGTGATCCACGCTGCGCCAGTGCGCGGCTCGTCTTCGGAGGAGGCCGGCTCCGTCATGTGCGTCATCCGGCGCCGCGAGGACGCGTCGGCCGCACTTCTGCCCCTGGACGGTGGTCCGCCCGCCATCGCCGCCAAGCAGTCTGACCACATCGTCTTCCGATTGGACTGCAACTACATTATTCTCTGTAAGTTCTTGCCAACTGCAGCCTGTCCTGATCTGATCTAGCGGCCAGCATCTTCCATGATGATTTGGACTTTAAAATGAAATATCTATGTTATTGCCTACTTGCTTCTCCTTTGCGCATCATATTTAGCATCAAGTCCAAGCTTAATAAGAATTTTTATTCGTAATATTTTGTAACAGTGATAATTTTACGACGAGCGTATTTATAAGTTAATTTTTGTCTGTCAATTCTTAGCACTGTTGCACTCACTATCGTCTGAAGTTTAAAGTTCATCAAGAGATAACTGACTTTTCCACCATTTAAATTATACCTCATTATACGAACAGGACCATTGACTGTCAAACGGTAATAACGTTTGATTTAGGTAATGCGATAAATTCATAGCACTAATATTTGGTCAATTTATTCCAGCTTGTGATTTACGTGGAGTGGAAAACATTATAAACTGCCCAGTGTCTCTTGTGGGTACCCGTTACTTGGAACTAGTAGAAAGTGGTGATCGAGTGGTTGTAGTGGCGCACTTGCAGCAGACCGGCCAGTACGCGGCGCCGCCCAGCGTCAGCCCGCCCTTCCGCATCCGCCTCGGCGCGTCGCTCCCCGCGCTCCGCGTCAGCGCGCGCTCGCGGCTGTTCCGCGCCCAGCCCTCCTCCGGCGAGCCCGACTTCATCATGTCCACGCACACCCTGCTCGGCGAAGACGAACTCGACTTGCTCGACGCCGAGAATCCCCGCCCTCCCGTCGGCGGCCCGCTCATGACCTCCGTCGCTAACGGCGAATCCTCCAATTGCGAACGTTATCGCTCGCCGATGAGTCCCGGTGGCGAGTTCCTCAACGACTTCGACCTCGACCCGTGGGGCTCGAGCTTTCAGCTGGGAGAAATGTCCGGGGACGATTCCAAAGATCGCAAGGACGCGTCTGTGGAGCCTCCGGCGACGCCGCAGACGCCGCGCGCGCCGCCCACGCCGGGCGAGGGCCCGCCGTCGGTCGCGCCGGTGGAGGAGCCCAACCGTTTGCGAACGTTGCTGAGCAAGAAGCCCGCGGCGGCCGACGCTGCGCTCAACTCCAACAATCGTATCCTGAAGGACCTGCTCAAGGTACGAGCATGTTAATATTTGTTTATTGCATGTTGTAGTGTACCCAGTGGCCCTTGAACGTCGCAGCTGACAAATGAGCAGACTTGCCTGGCACTGGCAAATTTGCCACACTATAACAAATCAGAGCTAAGTACTGCTAAGATCCAGGTGTAGTTGCGACAAGTTCCAGGTCTGTACAAACAAAAAATCCATCAGCTCTATGGTATTTAACAATAACTTAATAAATCTTAATCATAACTTCCTCACCAAAATAATACTTAGATGTGAAAGTATGTGTTGATGATGACACACAGTGTGTTATCGCATTATCAGGGGCTCAGTAATGGCATACAGAAAAAAGTGCTTTATGCAAAAAATGAGTAAACAATTACTACTACAATTGTATGCCTTGAGCATACAATTTGACCGAAGCCTAAAGACTTGACTAAAGCAAGATAAAAATATTAGAAATTACACAAATAGGACAACAATTAACACTTGTTGGCATTAATCGACAGCAGGAGGACGAAGAGGCGACGGGCAGCGAGACGTCAGCGCCGCACACGCCGCTGACGCCGCACACGCCGCACACGCCGGCCGCCATGTCGCCGCTGCACTCGCGGCCGTCGCCGCATCCCGCGCACCCGCCGCACACCGCGCACCCCGCGCACCCCGCCGGGCCCGCGCACGCGCCGCACACCATGCCCTCGCACAACTCTGAAGTCTTGCTCAGGGTTAGTTACTGTACTCCTTTCAAATCAAATCAAATTAATATTTAATTTTATATTTTTTTTTTCTTTTTAATCGGCACACGATTATAGACATAGTTGTTTGTTTTCTTTGTCTGTAGGTTATTTTAATTACCCTAATTTCTTCTCATATTGGCTTTAAATGAAACAAAAAAAAATTCGGCCAGATATTTTATCTATCACTTAACAATGATGATAACTATAGAGTCCGCTGCATTTTTACGTTAATTTTAGTTATATGATTATTATAAAAATTGCTAAAAAAAAATCATGTTACTAATTTATAGATACTGAACGACAAATCGGACGAAGATGGCGACGATCGACGACAACTCGACGGACGCAATACTTCCCAGCCTTGCGCGTTGCTCTCTCAACTGTTATCAAGCAGTAATGGCCCGTCCGGCAACGGGCGGAATCAGGACACCAGTGATAACTACCTCGAGAGAATAGGCGCCGTCAAGCGCAAATTGGAGGAGAAGGGAGCCGCGGCCAACGCTAAGCGGGCCACGCCTGAAAACCAACAGGTTAGTATAGTCACAGATAATATAATACCCTAGTACAGATACACGACGTCATACAACGAAAACACGTCGCCATGTAGAGCCAATCGCGAGAGTCTATTTTAATAAACAGAACCAACCGCTAGGGGCAGCACTGAGTTAGGTTCTGACGGACCGCGCGGAAGCATGCCGCTGGGGCGCTTGATGAACACTCTAAACGCTTCACATCATATCAATAGATGGCGTTCTGCTAAATCGGAAAGCACCTTATTGCATCATATCAATAGATGGCGTTCCGCTTAATTTGAGATTTTTTAGCCGCTGTCAGTCTGTTCTGTTTGATTTTGTTTTGTCTATGTGTCTTTTTCCACCTTCATTGGCAAAATCATCGTTTGGCTGAGAGATGGAGCACTATCAACCGACAATGTCAAATATTTCAAATAGTATTAATTCTTTGTACAACGTCGCGTCGTGGTGTGGTCGTGGTGGTCGTACGAGACCTTCCTGCGGGGTGACAGACGGGGTGGAGAGGAGATACTCGCCTCGCGGCGTTACTCGCCCTCTCCGCCAAAACGTCTGTACCTCGCACCTTACGCTTACGCAAAATTGCGTACACCTGTGTACACTTTTGTACACAGGTACACGACCGGTAAACGCCCTGATGATCGGCCTCGTGAACTCGATCGGATCGGACTCATACTCATAATTCTATAACTTGTATTATGGATCACTTTGTTGTTCATCTGTTCCTGAGAAAAATATTTCTTGACATACAAAAATATTTTTCTCAGGAACGCATAAAAATATCAAGTTGAAATATATTTCAACTTATAATATTATATCTTACTAGCTATTGCCCGCGGCTTTGCTCGTGTGAGTTTTCCACGGGAACAGTTCTTTTTCCCGGGATGACAGGTACCCTATGTCGTCTGTCCTTTTCAGAACTTCTAAGTGTAACTATGCGAAATTACCAGGAAGATTGGTTTAATAGGTACCTACCGCTAGATAAAGCGTGAAGAGAACCTAACAAACAAATAAACAAACTCACTTCTGTACCTACCTATTTACCTATAATATTACTTGGCATAGGTACTTACTCGGGTCTCTCAACTGTCAAATACCTACTTAATATTTAAAAAAACCGGCCAAGTGCGAGTCAAGCTCGCACACCGAGGGTTCCGTAAGCGCAAAGCATCTCACATTATAGCTCTAACTAAAAGACCAACTAGTTTCAGAAACAAACTTAACTTTATAGTTTTATCCCTAGGATTCATACTGAATCGAGCGCAAAAATAAGTTTGTAACACTTTTTGTTTTCGACTTCCAACAACATATTTACAACTTTTAGATTTATTCCTATACAAGTACTGTTAGACCTTGCTTTTTGCCAAATTTCATAATTTTAGGTCAACGGAAAGCCCATAGGTTTTGATTGCTGTCTGAAATCGCACAATATGCGAAATTCGCTACATTTACGGTAATATCTCTTAATTGCGTTGACGTATAATTTTGATTATTTTTTTGCTGAAAGAGACCTTGGATGCGAGTATTCTCGATATAAATTTAATTTCAAGTTGATATCTTTAAGCGTTCCTGAGAAAAAAAAGTTTGACAGACAGACAGACGGACAACAAAGTGATCTTATAAGGGTTCCGTTTTTACCTTTTGAGGTACGGAACCCTAAAAACATACCTAATTAATTACCTAACCGAGTCGGTTATTTGCATTTTGTTTTATTTTTGCCTTTTTGCATAGGTTAGGTAGGTATGGCCACAGATAGGGTGCTGGCGTCCAGATAAAGCCGGACATAGGTAGGTAGGCTTTTTGATTGCGTGTCCGGCCAAAATAAACAGTATACATATACCTACAAGTCTACCTACCTGTTCCCTTCTAAACTAGGTAGGTACTTAACAAATATGTATAGGTAAAGGTACTTAAAAATATTTGATTTACCTTATCACAAAACATTTGTACATACCTACCGCTACGCTAGGAGCCTAGAGTGAGACGACGCGCTTACATAATGCACGAAACAATTTCGATTCTGGCGCCCTGGGACTAAAGTACATTTTCTCCTAGCAGTAATCATTCTTACTTTTCATTCAATAATTTTTATTTTAAACACGGCTGGCTGCAAGTAATTTAAATAGGTAGGATACTTAATTATAATAACTTTATAGAATTTGACAGAGATGTCGTCTTGATTTGAAGTTAAAAACGCTTGATCCTGTTCTTATTATTTTGAATTGAATCCTTAGTTAGAGCATAATTCAACAAAATATAGGTACGTAATTTTTGCATATTTTTCCAAATAAATAATGCACAAATAACGTTTATATTACATTAGGTACCTACATGGACAGGACACCGAACGCGCGAAAACAACGTTACTAAAAAGTGTAGGTATTCGACTCGAAACGTGACGTAAGGCCGTAAAGGTCATTGACCGCGCAAATAAGTCGGAACTGGGAAGCACAAAAGCGCCGCCGATACGTTACGAGGTTTTTCTTGTCAATTATTTACAAGTACCTATGAATTAATATTTTTTTAGTTAAATATGCAAGCACAAACTACCGTAGTAGATATTAAATACATCCCTCTAATAAAAAATCATCTTACCTATATCTTAAGTTCCAGTAGCGGATTTAAAAGGGGGGGCACGGGGGCATTTCCCCCCCCAGACTGCTTGTACCTACTGTGGAGGGAGATTCCATCATGACAGTGCATATCAAATTAAGAAATAACAGAAACGTACCCCAGGCTGTTTTTGTGTACCTACTGTGGAGAGAA